>JAWWLR010212502.1:0-13673 GCA_035041075.1 Acraspis erinacei | reverse complement strand
ATTTGTTAAAACCTGATTTGATAGTTTAACGTCTTGAAATATTTATGAAATCTTTCGTATTCTGAAATCTTTTTTAACCATTTGAAATCATTAAAATGTTTTTAAACTTTGCAGAATCTGTTGAAATCTTAGAAATCTGGTTTACACCTTTCTTAAAATCTTTTGAAAGTTTCAAATCTTTAAAATATATTGAAACCTTTTAAAATCATTAGCAATATTTTGTAATATAATGCTTAAACCCGCAGTGGTAAATCCTTGATAAAACCTCGAAATTTTCAACTAATGAAGTTCTCCGATTCTTTTCGTGAGCGCTCGGCGAGCTCGGGAGTTTATCGGAGCTATTCGGATTTTTTGATTTAGTGTTTTGGAGTTTTCTCAATTGAAGATTACAATTTCTGTTAGCGCCTATCACAGAAAAAAATATCTCTTATTTCTTTTCACTTTCTTATTGACTATATTAATTTATAGAATACTTTTATTAATTTATGTTCCTCAATCTATTAATTCCTATAAATGCTTTTGTATTATTTGATAATAGCATTGTCAATTTTTATTATTCTGCGTTTTAATACATAAAATATCAATCTTTGCTATTTAATATACTAATTCGTGTTCTCAAGATATTAAATTTTCATGTTCTAATTGTAAAGTTTCGTAAGTACGCTAACAATAATTTTCATTGCTACACGATTTCCCCAAATTGTAACCGACTATATCAATTATTAACATTCAAATAACAAGTATTAATATAAAATTTCTTTCAGTGAAGATGTACTACTAAAAAAATATATCTATTATTGATTTACGGAAATCTTGACGGATGCTTCTAAGTATACATTAGAAAAAATAATTAAGGTTAAAATTGTTTATTTAACAGTATTTATTTAGAGTTTTGGTTTTTGCTTTCACTTTAGGGAAAGGTTACCATTCTTATTTATTCCTAATGGTCAAGGCCTCATTTTATTCTTCGAAGGATTCTCTACAATTTTATTGGGTTGGTGTTGATTAAAATTTAAACTATGATGATTTATACTAATAAAAAGTGTATGATTTCTGAATTATTTTTGTAAATATGAAATCAACCCGAATAGAAATTTATAGAATCCTTCGAAGAATAAAATGAGGCCTTGATCATTGAGATTAAATAAAAATTGTAAATTTTCCCTAAGGAAAAAGAAAAAAATTAAACCTTCAAATAACTACTGATAAATATGCAATCGTAACCTATATTTTTTTCTGAGGTGTGCTTAGAAGCCTCCATCAATATTTATAGAATTAATAATAAATATTAATTGTTATTTATCGTTTATAATATTCTTGGAGTTAAATGAATGCTCTTGGGTGCGACACATTAGTAAAAGATGATTTTTTTCCGGATATGTCATATTGTAGCACGCCCTGTAATGCATAACTAACGTATCTACAGAAAAATATGAAACATTAGTAAATATTGTAAAAGGGGGGCCTAATATTAATACCTTATCATTAATATTTTATTTTAAAATGACGAACTCGTTTTCTGTTTACAAAATTAGATGACGCGGGAGCTCCTGGATATCAAAGGCCACACGGACAAGGACTTAATCATCTTGCTCTTTCACTTCATCCTGCTGCTGTTGCAACTACTTCACCTCCCTTAGCTTGTTCACCTTCTTCAGACCGTCCAGTTAGAAGTGTATTATCTGATTTTCAGATTCCAGAAGTTACAAGAGTTTTCATAACATTGTCAGATGGTAATTGTGCTCGTGGATTTATCGGCTCTAGTGGATTAAAGAAAGGTGAACATCCCCCATGGATTGAAGGAAGAGAAAACGATGGTACCTATTCGGTTTTTATATTAGGTCCAAATAAAGTTTCTGGGGCTGGAAACCTTGAATATGCTACATGGAAAACCCCAAACAAGGAAGAACCCAATACTGAATTAGGTCTTGCTGTCCCTGTGCCTGAACCATTGGGAGCTTTTGCAAAATTCGGCAGTGAGAAGTCATTCGAATCAAGATTACACTCTTTCACGGGACTTCCAGCTAAAGACTCGAGAGACAACAAAATCCACATTTTTGTAAAAAATATGAACGGCGCAGTAACTCAAGGAATTCTTGAGCCTTCAAATGATGAATGCTTTTTCGTTCAAGCTTATATGGCTTCAAAAAATAAATCTAAAGCACACGAATTTTTTGCAAAATTACTTTAAGCTTTATTATATGAAATATATATTTAATTTTTTTAAAATAATTTGGCAGTAATCTCTATCCATAGCTATCTTGAAAAATATATCATTTTAATAAATGTATATTATTATTAAATTCTATAATGTTCATACTGGAACAGACTTATTCTTATTGTGCGTGTACTATCCGAAAAAAGGTGTCAAAAAATTTTATTGTACCCTGTGTTGGTTTTCCGAAAATTTAATTTGTTAGGCTTGAGTTATCTTACTGAGAAAATTTAATTTGTGATTTAATGCTATTGCTTGCATTTGAGAAAAATAAACATATATCCAAAAACAATTTTTAAAAGAATATTTTTCCAAAAATTTAAATTTTGTTTCTTAATGTTTTTTTACGAGCAAAGCAAAAAGTACGCTGGTCCTTCTGAGTCAGATATGAGGATTCTCGACGAGAAAAATTAAGGAAAACGCGGTTCGTGCGAGAATATATACCTCCGATGAATTATCCATAGTTATCCATAATCATCGAGAGCTTACATCTGGAGAACCGAGGAAACGGTGCAGCATAGACGAATTCTTGATCCTGAGGCATCCTTACCACTTAAAATATTTAATAAGTCGTGGAAAAATTCGTGCCGATAAAATTGGAAAGATTTCGAGAGTTCTACCATGTCGAGGAAGAGGTCAACGAGGTAAACACCGTTAGCAGCAAAATCTGCTGGTCGCCAGACACCTAGCTTGATTGTAAGGGTATTGATGCTTGAATTGTCAACACAGCTGTGAGTAATAACAAAATTGTACTAGTTTAATTACGAAGTAAGAAATCGACTTCAAGCATATCAGTTAATCTTGCGTGTTCTGTCAAAATATTCAATTTATGAAATTGCGTAGTGAAGAAAAATAAATTTATTGATTGTGCAATGTTAAATTAAAATGAAAATAAATTGAAAAATGTCTACTACGTACAGCACATTTAAAAATTGTGCAAAAAATGATAAAACTCGATTAGCTAAACATAAAATATTCTTGGAAAAGTATGCGAGTAGTAAAACAAAAGAATTGACTCCTATAGAGAAACACTAATTGATTTAGAATTTGTATGCTCTATACAGGATTATGAACCCGAAAGATCAGCAGTTGAAGAATTTTATTATAGAAATGTAGCATTAGCAAAACATTATTTGAATCAACTGCGAGTTCAGAATACTGCGTCAGAGACTCTTGCAAATCAAGTAGATGCACAAAGCGAGCGTATAGTGCAACTTGAAAATGAACTCAGATCTTAGCGAGAATCTGAATTGACAGCTCTGTGAGAATTAGCAACGTCGAGAGCTTCGGCAAGCGATGAAAATATTCGTGCACGCTTTCCATTACCAAAACTGAATCTCTCTACCTTTTCTGCAGGTTACAACGAGTGGCTCGCATTTTGAGACGCCTTTTGTGCAATTATTCAAAATGACACGAACAATCCGAAAATTCAAAAGCTGCGATATTTGAGATCCTGCTTAAAAGACGAAGGGTTGCGAGTGATTGATAATTTAGAGACGACCGCAAGAAATTGTGAGGCATAATGGGGATTATTGAAAGAACGTTATGATAATCAGAGAGTAATAATCCAGAACCACATGCAGGCTCTGTTTGATCTAGCGAAAGTTTCGAAAGGTTCGGCATCTTTGTTGAAATCTCTATTGGAAGATGCTCGGAGGCATTTTGGCGCATTATCAGTATTGGGAGAACCAACATACGAGTAGGTTACTGATACGGAAATGCCAGAATTTCAGAAACTTAGTAAATTTCTACGAATCAAGTTTTAAAGTGATTAAATTGGAGAGTTTCGGATAAAAATAAATCTAAAAAGTCTAATAATAAATCTAATGTTGAGCACACTGAAATAAGTAAGAATTCAGTTAAATCTTTTGCGAATACCCAATCTCAGGTCTACTGTCATTTGTGTAGCGAAAGTAGTGAACTGCAATTTTGCGTAGAATTCAAGAAAATTTTGATTAAATGGTGAGTCGAATTTGTTCAAAAAGAGGGACTTTGTTTTAATTGTTTAAGGAAAAACCATTTAGTTCGTGATTTTAAATCCGGAAGGTGCACGATTTGTAATCGGAAGCATCACACACTATTAAATAAGAGTCAAATTCGGAATCAGAGTCAAATAAAAATGGTGCAACTGAAACACAATATAATATTATAAATTTTTACATTTATGACGCGTCTAAAGTTATGCTAGCTATGGCAGTAGTTGAAGTTTTTGATGAGAATGGGAAGGGGTACGCCTGTAGAGTCGTGCTAGATAGCGCTTCTCAACCAAATATAATATCTCAAGATCTGGCAACACGATAGAGACATAGAAAAAAGAAATTAGATTTAGCTGTTGAAGTCGTGAATAACATTGAAGCATCGGGCAGTAAATGGACTACTGTTCTTTTTAAATCAAAAAACACTTATTTTGAATCAAGGCTTAATTTTTTGCTTCTGCCCCAGATCACTGCTAAAGTTACTAATATAAAGTGGCTGAAATTACCAAGGCACGTAAAGCTATCAGATCCTTAATTCAACAAAAAGTTCGATGTCATCTCGTTTGAAATGCGCTAAACGACACATTAGAGAAATTTTGGAAACTCGAAGTAACTGGAAAGGCTTACAAACGAAATTTTTCAGAGGCCTATAAAGTACAGAATCGGGTCGGTATAAGGTAAGGTTGCCATTTAAGGAAAAAAGGCAGGATTTAGGCTTGAGCTATGATGTAGCTCGAAGACAATTATCTGCGCTCGAAACAAGGCTCGAGCGAAACCGGAAACTGAAGGAAGAATATCATAAATTCATTACAGTTTACACAGAACTAGGGCACATAGTACGAGCAGAAAGGAGAGCTGATGGAGGATACTATATGCCTCATCAGCAGTCATCAGAGAATCTAGTTTAATGACGAAATTAAGAGTTTTCTTTTATGCATCGGTCAAAACAACGTCGGGGATATCTCTGAATGATGCTTTGATGATTGGACCCAATATACAGGATGGAATATTTCAGTTTATTTTATGCTCTAGAGGTCACGTTATTGTATTGTCCTGAGAAATTTAGAAAACGAACCCGCAATTTGAGATTCATCCGCAGCAAATGTTTATCAAAAAATTCTGTGGAAAAATAAAAAATCAGAACCGCTGAGAGCGCATAAATTAAATACCGTAACGGACGGCAAGTCCGCATCACCATTTCTTGCTAAAAGATGCTTGAAGTAACTAACTCTAGATGTGAGTTCATCCTTTCCGGTGGGAGCAGAAGCCTTGAGGAACGACTGCTATATGGACGACTCGTACTTTAGGAGTATGTTGGAATTCGTAGGAAAACAAACAGATTTACAAGGTAAAGAGCATCGAACGTCAGACTGTTACGAAAAGCACAGTCTTGCCGCAAGGTAGCAAAACTTTACGATCCGTTGGGTCTTTTAGCACCGGTAGTTATACTAGCCAAGATAAAATTACAGGAAGTGTGGAAACTCAAGCTAGACTGGGATCATCCTGCCTCGAAAGAATGGGACACATCATGCATCGATTATCAGCTACAGCTATCATCACTCAACAATGGGACTATATACAGACTAGTAAAGACTCCGGGAGCAACGAATATTCAACTTCGTGGAGTTTCAGATGCTAACATGAAAGCATGCGGAGCCTGCATCTATCTCAGAGTAACAGCAGAAGAAAAATATAAGACTATCTTGGTCTGTGCGAAGTCCAACGTGAAAAAATCAAGGTTCTGCCTTGATTGGTGAATTGGTGAATTGGGAAAGATTGGCTGAACAAGATTTTGGAGTGATTCGATGATCTTCTTGGGGTGGATTCGATCCTTCCTTTATAGTCGAGAAATTTTCGAAGCAAATATAGTTGCGGAAATCCAAGTATTAACAAAGGCCGAAGATTTGTTTCACATTCCTAAAAAGCAGAACCCAGCAGACTTCATTTCCGGGGGGCAACTGCCAAATTGAGATCCAGGACAATAGTGTAGAAAATCTAGTAGTAGTCCTAGTAGTTAAGACGAAGGAAAGATCGGAACTCTGGTAGGGATAATCATCACTAACTAATCTGCTTAGCTTCCTCGCTTACTGTCTTCGGATAGTAAATAATTCACGTAAGCGTATGAAGCTGTCTGGGCTACTGTCAGTGGATGAATTACACCAAGCTTGGAAAAAAGTCATCTCTCTGGTCCAGCGGGAAGAATTTAACGAGGATATCGAAAAGCTGTCAACAAACGAAGAGATATCAACAAGATCAAAGATAAAGAAATTGTTTCCTGTACTGGAAGGGGGATTCATGCAAGTCGGGGGTAGAATCAAAAATTGGGATGTAGGATTTGATAAGGAATACCCAATAATATTGCCAAAAACTCATCCAGTTACAGATCTCGTGATCAGGGAATACCATGCAAAAATGTTTCACGCGGGAATTAACGCTACGTTTCACGCTATTCAAGAGAAGTATTGGATCATAGATGTTAAAATTTCGGTTAGCAGAATACTGCACGCATGTGTGAGATGTTTCCGAGCCAAACCAAAATAAGTATGCTATTTAGTGGGTGATTTGCCAAAGGTACGACTCACTGAGACACGACCTTTCGAAAATATACGGGTGGATTTTTGCGGGCCTTTTTTATAAAAGAAAAGTTATATCGAAATAGAAAAAAAAATGAAAGTATATGTAGCTCTGTTTGTATGCTTATCAGTAAAGACAGCTCATTTAGAATTAGTAGGAGAATTATCATCTGACGCTTTTATAGGTTATTTAAGAAGATTTTGTTTCGCGAAGATGCAAGGCGAGAGCTATGTACTCTGATAAAGGTATCGAATGAATTTTGCACCAAGAAGGACTCATCATTTTGGAGGATTCAGGGAGGCGGCTGTAAAGTCCCTAAAACATCATATGATAATAACTTTGCGTGATACATTGTTGAGTCATGCACTTATTTGAACGAAATCGAAGCAATTTCGAATTCTAGACTATTTACTCCTATGTCAGCAGATCCGAATGATTTTGAAGTTTCAACTCCACGGCATTTTTTAAGCGGCGAATCGATTCTGAGCCTTCCCACACCATATTTGGAAAAAATTAAAGTAAATAGATTGTCGTCATGACAATATTTGCAAAAGCTTATACAGGACTTGTGGAAACGCTGGCATAATGAATATTTAACGGAATGTAATGTTAGAAACAAATGACATACTGGGCAACCTAATTTAATTACAATAGGCTAGTTGGTCGTTTTAAGGGTTAAGAACTTGCCACCCCTAACGGTGGGCCTCAGGCAGAGTTCTTGAGACTCATTCTGGCGAAGATGGAATTGTACGCGTAATTAACCTTAAAACTGATAAGGGAATATTTAAGGGAGGAATGAAAAAGGTGTATCTATCACGATTCTTTACTTGCGTTTAACGACTGAAAGAAGAAAAATAGTTTATTATGTACCTAGGGGTAAAAGCGGGACTTTTTCGATGAGTGATTCTTTTAACAAGAATCTATTATTTATAAAGTCCACGTTTTCCATTGTTTTGATTATTTAATCTAAAAAATTTATTCAAAGTAGTTAATTGTAGCCTCCAATTCTAACCACAAATTTGGCACTTAATATTATCGACTTACTTGCAAATTCAACTGTTTCGTTGTAAATTTTAATTTAGAATTCATCTTAATTAAAATTAGGACATAATTTGAAAGAATTGTTCAAACTATTTAATTATTTTTTGGTTAAAATTTTATTATTTTCTTAAGAATATTGTTGGCTGAAAAATATTGTTTTATTAATACTGCAACTATTTTGTTGAAAAATCGAATTCATGGTTCGAAAATTGATCTATTTAATTATAAATTTTGTCTTTCTTGAGCAAAAATACAACGGGCTTCGTTTAAAAATAGAACTATTCCTTTACAATTTGTAGTATGTTGTACAAAATTCATCATTTTACTTAAAAAGTCCACTGTTTGGTAGTAACTTAATTTTTTAATGAAAATCCGTATTTTATAGGCAAAAATATAACTTTTTTGCTGTAACTTCATATTTTTGGATCAGAAAATTATATTATTTTGGTAGAAAATTCAACAATTTGGTAAAAATATTTTTACTTTTCTTAAAGAAAAATCCTATTTGGTTGAAAATTCATCTATTTTGGTAGGAATGTTATCTTTTTGGTTATACGTCGAAAATTGTCTTCTTGATTTTAAAATGGAACAATTTAATAAAAAATGGAAATATCATATTATCAAAAACGATAAATTCTGATAAAAAATATGAAAGTTGAATTATTAACCATAAAGTATTATTTTACAAATTAGAAGCAGTTGAGTTAATAAAAAAAAACAATAAATTTTCAATAAAACCGTTGAAGCCTCAATCTAAATAGATTAATTTTCAAACTAAACAGTCACATTTTTTCTCACTACTTTTTGTAGTGAAATAATAATGAATGTAATTTAACAAACAGATTTGTTTAAGTAATGCATTATTGTTTATAAATTTTATTCGAATACAACTATTTGAACAAAAGGGTTCCCCGTAACAACTTCTAGGAAAATTTACATTTAATATGATAGAAACAGAAAATTCCAAGAATAGTAGTTCTAACAATAACAATTTCTTTAAATAATAAGATTTGATTGAATTTCATTACTTATTACTTTACTCTAAGTGAGAGGTGGCAAAAGCCTTAAACATTTCAGAAAAAAGACGCATTATCTAGCCTTGCCTTAGGGAAAAATAGTTTTCAACAATAATTATTTGCATAGTTTTGGTCATACCTAAATACTTATTGAATCTCTTGAAATGCTACTAGGATTCAAGTTTTCGTCAGATACTTGGTTTCCTAATTATCTTTTTCGTCTTGGAGAGAAATTCTTCATCTCTTTTGTTAGGAATGTTTATTGTCGATATTTTGGTGGGCACAGTAATTTCCTGGCAGTAACACCCATGAGAGCCTATTTCTTCTATTCCAAATTCCCTAGTAACGCCAATAACGAAGCCCCATTTCCACTAATCAGGATTAAGAGGATTTCCAAAGAAGAAAACGACGCCGAAAAAGTTCTCATTCTTCTTCCATTAGCTTCTGGATCAGCGGCCTTATTATTGTTCATCAAAATGTTGTAAAGCCTTTTAGAATTCGGAGAATCCCTTATCTGATTCGAGAAGTCGTCGTTCACTTTATTCCCATGGAGGAGGTAAATATTCGTCTGTTTATGAATAAGGAAATATTTTATGATTTAGTTTTCCCTTTTTGTTTTGATGGTTAATCTTTTTTTAAATATATTTGCCCCACTATATCTGGAATATCCTCGACTGTACTAATTAATTTATTAACTGATTTATCTGTCGATTATTGCGCATTTTGTGATTTATGATGAGTTGTTGAATTTTGTGTAATATAGTTCCTGGTGATATTTTATGATTTTAAATGGCCTGTATTATATTCTTGTTATTATTTGATTCGAAAGTTTTACTAGGGTGAACCCGGTTATTCATCACAGCCACGTACTAAGTCAACTGACTGATGAGATCAGTATGTTATGAGTTAATTCAATACGATACTTGAAACCTCCAGCGCTGATGATTTAGGTATAGAATTTGGGGGGCGTTGGGGATGACAACCGTCACCCCTGGATGCTTTCTTAGAGCTACCATCTGTCACTCTGCAGGTTTTTAGTCGCTGTCTTCCTGATGGTCGAGAAAGTATCTTACAATGCGAGAGGTGTTTAATAAAACGGCCTTCCGAGCTTCTGTCAATACCCTACTGACTCCTAAATGTTCAAGATTGTCATAGCATCTTGCGCACAAATTGCCTGTAGTCGAAATCACAATGGGGTGAATAGATGCATGATTCACATTGCTCCATACAGTCTTCACTTCATGCCTTACCTCGCTGTACGTCGATGATGTAGTCTCTTCCACCTTTTTTTTCTCTTGCATCACGATGTCGGGTCAATTGGCCACGATATAATGGTCCGTTTGGTTAGTAACATCCCAATACAAGATGTAATTCTCTCTTTCTAAATCGGGTATTGGAATGTATCTATAGAAAGGCATCCATTCTTTTAAGAGTCCTAGGTTGAGGGCAAGCTTTTAATGTATAATGCCCGCTCGAGCATTGTGTCTATGCGTATATTCTCTCTGAGCCATTATGCGCCAGCCATCAATAATGTGCTCGATGGATACGTTCGTATTTCCACATAATCGGCACCGGCCAACCACGTCTGCATGTAGCACGTGTTTACGATAATTCCTAGTACTGACAACCTTTTCCTGTATCGCAATGACGGCTCCTTCCATTTCTGGATACAGAACACCCTTTCTCGGTCAAATATTAGATGCCTCACTATCCACTTCATGGTGATCTAACGTGTTGGGGTGCTCGCCGTGGATAGCCTTCGGTCTCCATTGTACTTCTCATTCCTCTATGGTTTCTGCACTGATATTCAAAGCTCCATCTGAGGAAAAATTCAAGGGCGTGTAGTTAAGATCCGCTTTACAGATGGTGCTGTAAAGCTCAACATTTCATTTGCTGTTAAAATAGACTCGCAACTATATACCTTGTGACTTACACCGTTTTTTGACATCTACAATGCTCCTGCCCCCTACATTTCGTGGTAGGACCATCCTTTTAATCGCGGAATTTTTGTGAGGCATTCGATGCTTCGCCATTTCTACCCACACGATTCTGTTTAACTTTCCAAGGTCGGTGTTAGACCATTTGATGAGCCGAAATGAGTACGTGAGGACAGGGATGGCATAAGTGTTGATTGCCCTGCTTTTGTCTGCCGAGTTGAGAAAAGTCATCATAATCAATCTGAGTCTCGTAGTGAAGGCAGTCATTATGCTTGTCTTAACTATCGTATGCTGAATACCATTGGATTCAAGAATACCCAGATATTTATATGATTCACCTGCAGCCATTGCCTCGATACATGCTGTTTAGTGTTTTGCTCAATACGCTCAACGCTAAACAGAACCATAGTGCACTGAAGGAGTCTCCTTGAAATATACACGTCTTAATGGGTATTGATCTAGTTATCCTTGGTTTTCCAAGAATAAAATACTTGATTCTTGTACCCTAGAGCCGCATCACATGACTTAGAAAGTCAACAATGCAAGATGGTTATTGCCCAACATGTTGAAGGTTTTTTTGGTTAGTTGGATTTTTATACTTTTGGAATAGTTTGCATGGGACTGTCCCGGTATATATCATCAGTCACGGACGCATTTATGATGCAATCGAGTGATCTGATGAAAGCAGTATGCCCCCGACATATTGGACAAAGCCTGGCTTTTACCCCATCATTGACGGACTGGGTTGCAGTCATGTACACGAGAGGAGGATGTACAGCTTATGGTGGGTTTCGAACCACCAGAACCTCGGTAAAGGTATATAGAAAAATTTTCAGAGGTACCGGCTCAGGGGTCGAACCCCGAACATCTCAGGGGAAGTCCGAGCGTCTAACCAACTGAGCCACCGAGGACATAGTGTCTCTTATGATGGTTTGAGAAAGTCACTGCCCCTAATACTTCGGTGAGCCCGTTGTATACCCTTAGAAGTCTTATGCTTGACCCCATAGCCCTCTTCATAGGTAGAGGACCGCAGCCACGCTGTGGGCTGATATTTCAGAATCATTGATGCATCAACTGCCTTTTGCTGCTTGTTTTGCTAGCCTGTCCGAAATATAATTGCCCTTGATGCCACTGTGTCCAGGGATTTAAAGTAGAGTCACTCGGTTTCCTGTCGCTAGCTTATTTAGTGCCTCAAAGCACTCCCAAACTAGTAGCGACAATGTCGTTCTTCCATTTAGGGCCATTATAGCAGCCCTTTGTGTGTGATTAGATATGAATGTTTCTTTTATTTCCAAACACCTTTGCCTTATACGCCCACTGGAGCATTTCCACAATCTCAGATTGTAGAATTGTGGCATAGAACCCCATCACAATTGTGGAGTCCATTCCATTCCTTCTACGATATAAACCTTTTCCTGCGTTCTCCTTGTTCCTGGAGCCATATGTAAACCAGTTGCCTCAATCACTGGGCTGGTGTGTCTCACCGTTGGCCCATTTCGCTCTCGTGGATAGGCTAACTCGACACTCATATTCGAAGAGGTAGCGACGATTGGACATTTTATTCCTGAGAATGCTCAGCTTAGGCCTCCTCGCGATGCCGATTGGTATCCGTACTACTGTCGAGATAGTGGTATTATTGAACATATTTAATTTCTAGGTCGCCTTCGCAGCGACGACCTTGACGGTTAGATGGATGGAGTCAAAACTTATTAGTGCCCCCAGAGCCATCATGGGTTTCGACTTCGTGGCACCACTGATGCCTCTCAGAATCAGCCCCAGATCCTGTCCAGTCGAGACTTAACAGTAGAGAGTTCAACCCGACTCCAGCAGACCACAGCCACAGAGTTAATCTGGATCGCAGTATTGCTGGGTAGTTCCACATAAGTGTCTCCGGTTTCTTCCTCCAGCTTATCCCTATGGCTCTCACACAGAGTCAAAGAGTCACTACTAGCTTCTCGCACTTGTTTTTCAGGTGCTCGTTCCATGACATCTTCTTATCCAGAATAACTCCTAGATATTTGGCTTCTTCTTTGATTTCCAGTTGTTGCCCTGCCTATTTTAATCTACTCATGGTTCCCCACTTATACTTTCTAGTGAATATAGCTGCATCCATCTTACTCGGATTAAATGATAGTCCAGTCTTCATCCACTATCAAGCACCACAACAGGGGCGTTAAAACACGTCCCAGCGGACCAACATGCGGCTGATTAATTCCAAGACTGTAATAGGCACATCTTGTGCGATCATGGCCGCCTTGATGACCTCTCCAAACGTATAGGCGTGATGTTGCTTGTGAAGTCGCCGATTTGACAATACTTTACCGCGGATATACCTGTCCAAGAGCCTTTCCACTATTCTTAGTAAGAAAGATGTGAGGCTAATGGGACGGAAATACTTGGGTGAAGTATAACCGATCTTGCCTGCTTTCTGAATGACGACTACCCTCCCCCCCATGCAGTCGGAACATAACACAACGTCAGATTAGCCCTAGCAAGTATCCAGATCGGCCCTATCGCCGAGGGTAGTCGCTTTTTCATACCCAATTGGGCCACAGGTGTCTTTGATTACTTGGATGTGTGGTTCCTCTTCTCCTAACTTTCTAATGCCTGGAAAATGTGACTTGATCATGTGAGTCAAGTTATCCCCGTCAGACTCCGCGTATCCGTCGCCAAGCAATTTCAGAGTACCAAGAATAGCATCCGTATTTCGAGAAAGCAGCTTATACAGTCTAGCCGTCTCTGCTCCTTCCTCGATGTGAGTCAAGACGTTTTTCCAGCTTTCATGCTTTGCCTTACGTATTGCACGCCTATATTCATTCCTCATCGTCGTAAATAATGTCCATAGTTGCTTCTGTTTTACAGAGCTGGTACGTTTGAACCTCTCTCCTATGGCGCATTTAGGGCCGGCAGGTAC
>JAWWLR010212495.1:0-13673 GCA_035041075.1 Acraspis erinacei | reverse complement strand
TTTGAAAGGGCAAGATTCGTACTTTCAAACTCCATATTAGCTTTGTGGTAGACATTTTTCTTGTAAAGTTACATAACCTCAAAAACAGCTAAAAAACGCGTGTTTTGTACTTTTAGGTTAGGATATCTTGAAAACCTGACATGCAGGAGCAATTTTGAGTTCGAATTCGGATTCAGCGCATCAAAATCCTTCGGAAATGTTTTGTCTGCTTTCTGGCTTTTGACTTGTATCAAATTTTGTCGGCCTGTGTAATTATAATCCATTTTCTTCAATATTATGTTAAATTCATATTAGCTTTTCCACAAAATCTCCCATACTCTTCGATATATCCATGTTTTTTTATTACAATTATTTACAGGTGCCCTATCTCTCCGTTTTGCTGACCTCATGTCTGAGGTCATCATAGAAGTCCTGTTCCTGATGTTTATCGCTGCATACCTTCTGCTTCTTCTCCTATCAAAAATTCTCCTAGAAGGTCTCTTTCCCCTGAAACACCTTATTCTTCTATCTGGTCTCCGCAACTTCCCCATCCTCCTATTCGTGAAAGGTCAACGTATCCTGCTGCCAGGCATAATTCTTCAATCATACTTGGGTTCACGCAGATAGAATTTTCCTCTTGATAAAGCCCTTCGATTGAGAATCGAAAATAATCATTTCTTCATCGCTATGCAAGCCGAGGAACAAGTTGTATTCTTAACACACGACGGTTACGTATGTGCAATCCTGGAAAAATTATCAAGGAGACACACCATTTTTCGTGGTAAATTTTTACATGTTAGTTCAATGGGAATTTGTGAAAAAATTAACACAAACAAAAGCGCTGGTAAGGAACGAGCGAAATCTCTCATTGGTTCCCAAAACGCAATTACAAAACTTTTAAGAGTATTTCATGTGTAATTTTTCACACCATGAATTTGATTTGAAAAATCCATTCAGGGGGACCAACTGTACGGTCAATGATAGTTTCAGAAAAACGACTCTTTAGTCATAGTCCGAGGAAAGTAGCTCGAAAAAGGTCGATTTCCAAAAAAACGATACAGTTTTTTTATCTTCATAATCATGTTCCGGAAGCATTAGAAATGAATAAAAAAAGTTCCCTATCAGATTTTCTCCCCATACACCCCTAGCCTCCATAAACATGACTTAGACGGGGAGTAGCGCTGTTTTTTCTATTATGTACGAAAGAGTGCATCGGAGGACTACAATGAATAGAAGTAAAAATATTGAGAATAGAATTTTAAGTGAAAAAATCTCATATGCACGTTTACTATACAGGCCATAGGTGATGCGTAATCAGCTCCGGGAGTTGGGGGGGGGGAGTATTTTTGGCGAGTGGCACGAAATGTACTCGCGCGCTTAGTTTTCGATCCATAACTCATAAAAGGGCAGTTTTTGGACAAAAATTCATCGAAGAAAATTTTTAAGGAGAAAATTTCCTTTTCCGTCAAATACATTTTTTTTGCATCACATCAATTTGGAAAATCATAATTAATTTTTTTTAAAGTGTACGTACAATAACTGGGATCTCATTTCCACACTACCTGTATTTAGAGTTTTTGGTAAGTATTTTATTGTGGTTTATAAAAGAAATATTCAATTCTTAGAAAAATGTAATTTAAAATTCCATAGTTAACTATATGAATGTTCAAAATTCGCTTTTTTAAGCATCCTTATAAAACCCATTTTTACTGTTAGAGATTGCTTTACTAAGACCTTGAGCTCTTATCAACAAATGAAGTTAGTACAAAGAGTATCTAACGTCAACAACGAAGCCGGATAAATATTTGATCTCAAATTTTATTTCAGGAAAGTAAAACTTTGCCTTGAATACAAGAAAAATTCTTGAGAAACTTGAAAAATAAAGGTCGTTTTATTTCTCAATTACAACAAAGACTTGAAGATGAAGGATTTGAGTCGATCGTTTTGTTTTAATAATTGATCTCTCTCTCTCTCTCTCTCCAGCGGAAAAAGATATATTCTTTTTAAAAGAAGGACAAGGAAATGTTAAATTGAAAAAAACAGCTTATCACACGTTTACAAAAAAGAACACCAGCTCCAGCAAGCCTGATGAATTTCATTGTTTGCTCATGCGAACTGGTGTGTAGAAAGCGATCTAGATACGCAAAAGTTGGTCTACGATGTTAACTGTATCAGTCATGTGTCTCAACTACCAAGGATATAATTGAACATAATTTTTATTTCAAGTAACATTATAAATCGAAGCTAAGTCGAATAGGCTAAGAGTGGCGACCACAGTAAAAAAACGCAACAAAAACTCTACCGCAGGGATGGTGTGGAAGTGAGGCTCCTGGAGCTGGTTACGTATCACCTATGACCTGTACAGTAAAAGTGTACAGGACCTTTTTGTTGCAAATTTTATTCTAAATATTTTTACTTTTTTTCACTTTTGTCCTCCGATACACCGTTTCGCATATAACAACCAAAAACCAGTGCTACTACCCGTCAAATGTAAATTTTTTGACTGAATATAAGTTTTATTTAACATTTTTGTTGTTTTTAAGTTCATGAGTTAATTTTTTTAAATATGATAGGATTCAGATTCCAATACGGAATTTTGAGTTTTCAAAATGTTGAATTGTAGGTCTCAATTTTTTAACGAACATTTTCAATTTAATGGATTTTGAAATGCAGTTTAGTAGACTCAGTTTATGAAAGATTGGAATTTAAAATTTCACATTTTAATGGCTATGTTTCCATTTATCCAAAGACTATTTGCGAACAGGAGATTTTTTCCTCGATTAAAACGGCTACCATAAAAAAGATTCTCATCACTTGTCTCACGTTTCGCACTGGATTAAAATTGGTCTTCAATGCAAAAGTTTTCACATTATGTTGTATTCTATTGTTGTTTGAAGTAATAAATGCAATAAAGAACAACAGGTTCAAATAGTAAGGGTATATTTATTTAACAAAACTAGCAAAGGAAAGTTAATCTGCTCGTTCCAAGTGAGGAATTTAGCTGTATCATTGCTCGTTGTGGTCATTAATACAAACTCGCATTACAGCGCATTAAGAGACCTTTACTAATGATGAAAATGCGAGGGTGGGAGAAAAGTTAGTCACAGATTGCACATTTTTTGTTTTGCAGACATCAAGGTCAAAAACTGTTTTGTAGCCTCTAAAGAATAATCCAGTTCTCAGTATGTGAGCTACATGATCTTTAGATTTAAGTATTGGTTAATTTGATAGCTGATTGTTTATAAATAAACATTGTAACAGATTTGCAATCCACTTTTAAATCATTTAACATTCGATGAAACTAAGCTGCTGCTTTTGTGCCATGACCTTATGCAATTAGTCAGCTTTTGTAGTTGATAAGGAAATAACATTTTGTCGCCAACTTGACTACAACATCGGCCCACCATTTAACAAAATTACGAATCTAAATTGTGAATCTAAACATCCTGCATAATGTACACCGGAGAATATTTTTAGGTTTAATAAACTCCCACTAAACTCAAGGTCCTAGATAAGGCGCAAGCTTGCTCGTGTGGTGGGTTTAATACCAGGACAAGATAATCGAGCTGCTGCAAAAGGTAAACCTTGCTCCGGAAGGAAACGCTTTTGTTTGTTCCCGCCAAAGTCACCACCGCCATTCCTACATCAGATCTCCTGATTTCGCACCTCTTACACAAAATAGTAATATTTTACCGCCCCCCCCAAGCCCGAAATTTTATTATGTAAATGAAATTACATGCCTATAATTGTACACGTACTGTTTTCTCGAATATCACTTTTTCTGTTTTTTCCCCTCTCGCTTCCTGTCCTTTTTGTCTGTGTTCCTGGAAAAATTACAAGAAAACCCCAACAAGACGAAAATTACAGGGCCTTTATTATTTACTATTACTAGTTATAAGATATTAGAAATGCTTATCACAGAAATCCATTATAAAACTCTTGGAAGAGATACAATTAAAGAAAAAATTATCTGTTTTTCTTGAAACTTGGCTTGAACGATGAGCACATGCTCAAATAATGTTTCAAATGCCGATATTTGCTTAATGATATGTACAGTTTTGGGGGAACGCGGCAAGAGGAAAAAAGTGAGTTTCAGCAAATACCAATTGGGTACGTGGATTATAGAAATTCTAGTATTATATATAGAGGGGATATCTTGTAGAAAATTCCTTTTCTTGCTGAATCAGTAGCATATACTGTCATCGACTCTGACAAAGATGGGGATCACCGCCGCTAACTTATTCCTCGCTTTTGCAGTTTCTCTTTATTCTATCGGTAAACATATACTAATACAATCCAATATCTTGTTTATTATTTAAGCACTAGAAAACGAAACCGAAAAATTTTGAGACCTCGCATACATGTTTTTGAAAGAAATGTTAATTTCAAAGAAAAAAGGTTGATTGAAAACGAATAATTGAATTTTTAACCACCTACACTACATAGTTAAAAGTTTAGCTGCCATATTAAACTTCATTTTGATATTTGAAGATTCATAGTTGATGTTACAAATTTACCTCTTTGGCTTAATATTGATCTATTTGGTAGAAAATTCATTTTTCTTCTGTTAAAAATAATTTTCTTTATGAAAATGTAACTAATTCATTTGTAGTCGATCATTTTTTTCTGCTAAATTCAACTACTTGGTAGGAAATTCATATATTTTGTTCAAGAGCGTCTTTTGGGTAAGAAATACATCTCTCTTGGTAAAGGTTTCATTTTTTTGCGTAATATAATATTTGAAAATCACCATTGATGTGTTATCTCATAATGATAATAAAAAAGCAGATTTTTTGCACTAAAAGATAATAAATCTAAAGTAAAAAGACATCGTTTTATACATGTAGACTACTTTTTATCGTTTGATAAAGTATTTTGTAGCAAACATGCTGATAAAAAAGATTTTTAAAATATTGACTTCCAAATTGTTAATTTTTTCAAGAAAAAGTCCTTATCTAACTTAAACCTTGGACACATTATAATTGCCGATTTTAAATACCAGGGAATGACTTGGTGCTTATTTATATTCGTAATTTAATAATTACTTCACTGGGCCGATTTTAATAATGAATCTTACATACACCAGAAATTGTATTAATTTTTAGTAATAATTCTATTGCATTTTAAACTTATCTTAATGATATTTATTTTCACCGACAGATTCGTTCAATCTGCCTTTCCCTTGTCCTTTCCAGTAAATTGACACCAACAAAATGCATTGATTCCAAGACTGGTAGGACATTATATCTAGCCCGGATCATTTTAGAATTAAACTTTAACATTATTTTTTATGAGAAAAAAAAATAAGTAAAACTGATTTTTACAATAAAATGTCCTACTTCATTTTCGTGTGTTTTTTGGAAGTTTGTAAATGCTATAACTCTAGAAATTTTTGGTTTTCAAAAAAAAGTCATGAGGCTAAATTGTTTAGAATTTTGAATACTATGAATCTCCGTACATAGAATTTTCGAATTTTGAAAAATGTGGTCTCAAAAATTTTCAAAATGTGCTCCATTATTGGATTTTTATTCAAAATGACTGCCTAAAAAACTTCAACTTTAGTTTATGACACTAAAAGAGTGTACCAAAGGGCAATATAATAGATTAACTTTTTGAAAAGTTATAGCGGAAAGAGACAGACAGACATATAGACAGAGACATACTTACATACATAAAGACAACCAGACAGACACATTTCTAAAAACCTGTTTTTCGGATTCGGGGGGTCTCAAAACTTGGAAATTTGACAAAAACTTGGAGGGGGGGGGCGCAAATTTTACACAAATCTAATACCTTTTCTGGTGAGAATGTAAAAATGGAAATTTCAACAAATGAGTTGAACTTCCAACCATGAGGATGGCTTTTTAACAGAATTGTAGGGCTATGAACAAGTAATGTTTTTCTTCTCTTGAATTTTTTCGTAGTGTGCTTTCTTTGGCTTAAAATATTTATTTTCGCTTTTTTGCGGGGAATTTTGAAAATGGTATAATTCTGTTAATTTTTATTTTATCGAAAAAAGGCATTGGGATAAATTGTTCGTATTTTTTCGTGTTATAAATATCTGTTGATAGAATTTTCATATTTTATGAAAAAGTGGTCTCAAAAAATTTCAAAATACTCAAACCTTTTGAGTTTTTATCCAAAATGGCTGGTTAACGAACAACGACATAAAAAATATTTTTTCTGACTCAGGGGGCCTTAAAACGTGGACATTTGATGGAATCCGCGAAAGTCATTTTTTACATAAAACATCATCATTATGAAAACATCATTATGATGAGAATGTAATATCAGTTTTTCATAATTATTAAGTCGAAAACCTATTATACCATGATGAATGTAAAATACATTGTCAAACCTTTAAAAATAAACAGTTATAATTTTTTATATAATTTCTTTCCGACTTTAGAATGACTTTACGAAATTTTTGTTTAAGATTTTATTATATAGACCAAAAAGAGAATTTTTGACACTATTGTAATAATCTGTAACATTAAATATCAGAAGATTATTGAAAATTGTAAATCTTCTTCTAAAGCCAATGATTTTCCTGGAAAATGACCGAAAAGCACAATCTTGTATAATTTTCATTCAATCTTAATTTGCAAAAGCTAATTCTGCTTCTTCCAAAGGTACTTTATAATTATATTAATCATATTTCCATTTAATATTATTTAGTGAATTATTTTGTTTAAAATATGGATAATTAAAAATACGTGTACGTATTATTTATAAATAAAATAATTTCCCTAATAACGTGACGAATATAATTGTAAATAAAGTTTTAAGAGATTAAATCAGCCTTTGTAAATTATAATTGAATGCAAACTTCGTCTTTTTCCAAAAGCAGATCCAAAAATACAAATTTGCAAATAACTTCAAGGCAAAACAATGTAAATGCTTTTGCTGCGAAACCCTTCATTCGCTGATCTAATTTTAAAAATTTAGATCCAAATAACTTCCTTTAATAAAAGGTCAAATAACTAAAATAAAGAGTTAAGCATCAATTTTGAAATCGACCAAAGACAGCAAAGAAACAGAGTTAAGTAAATCACATTTTGTACGAAGTTCTTTTATTTTTTATATTCACATATTTCATGAGCGACTGTGAAAGTTTGACCATTTTACAGAATTAGATTTCCAAAAACAATAAGATTTTTGAACCGCCTAACATATTTAAAATAAGTTACGGATAACATTATATTTGAAGAAGTGACGTAAACTATTCACATATTTCAAAATAAAATATATAGATATATTTTAGGATTATGTGCCAAACACTGATTTCAGAATTAATATAAAAATTCGAAACCGACTCACGCGAACTTAAAAGTGGTATAAGCGAATTACACTTTCACTATTTTAAGTATTCTTTAAAATCGTCATAAACTGATAAATTATTTTTGCCTTTTAGCAGATATATCATTAGGTACGCAGCCCGAAACAAGGGATTTTCTGCAAAATTTTGGGATGAGTAACGAAGATTCGAATCATCAAGGTAAATAGTTCTAGTAAAATAGAAAATTTTTAATAGAAAAGTTAATTAACAAGCTGTTTTTATATTAGGATTTTCAACATTTTTCTCTCTAGACTGATTCAATAAGTGTGATGTGATCTTGATTTTACAAAAAGAAAAAAAAAATTTAGGACCAAGTTTACGAGATTCGGCAATGTCGTTGAACGCAAGATTTCGAATTTACACAAATTTGAATTTTATATAGTAGATATTTAGTGATTTACGTTGATTTTTGTATTAAATTGTTATATTAAAGCTTTAAACATTCATAAACTGAAGGAGAGTGAGGTCAGCATCTACATACATTGACATTTACAACCACATTTACAATTGTATACTTTAAGAAAACTTTAATCCTCTGTTTCTTATTGCAGAATTAAGTACGCAATCCGAATGTTCGTCTCATCGTGACCCTGCTCCTGGTATTCATCGTTGCGGACCTTCTGCTTCTTCTCCTGAGAAAAAATCCCCTGAATGGTATCTTTCTCTTGCGGGTCCTCAGTCTCCCGGCGGGTCCCCTTCACGTGCCAAACCTCCTGTTCGTGAAAGGACCAGGTCTCCTGTTCGTGAAAGGACCAGGTCTCCTGTCAGGGACCGTTTTCCTCGTATACTTGGATTTGCATCTAATAGTCTTGAATTTGTTCGAATTATTCCCCACAGCAATCCGAACCGAATATTCGAACTTCGAAGATATACTTTTCCCTCCGATACACCGCTTCGAATAAAAATCCGCCTCGGTTATCTTGTCTCCATTCCAACCGAAGAACAAATTGTATTATCAACACCCAGTGGTGACGTATGTGCAATACTGCAATCATTAAAAAACAAACGCACTATTTTCCGTGGAATATTTTTACACGATACTCCAACGGGAACCCGTGCGAAAATTAACATGGTCAGCGGTGGTTTTAAGGAACTCACCTCAGAAGAAGTATTGGAATGTGTAGTAGGTGCCCACAGCTCAATCCTGAACGATTATAATGTATTTAGTCTGTGAAATACTAATATTCACAACGCAAATTTCACATGTGTGTAAAGTCAAATACATAAAACTAGACAATTTCAAACTAAACAAAATTGTGTGAAATAAAGAGTTTTAAATCGCTGAACTTGCAGAATCCTAAATTCAAATTTTGAATATTACCGTTTTGGTTGTTCAGTTTACAATATTTTTATTGTGGATGTTGTTTAAAGATTGATGAGGTATGTGAGAGGGTGTTTTGAGTGAGGGTTCGTATGCTGGAAAGAATTAAAGTGAAAAGTTGTGTAATATTTTGCGAGATTCAGAATGTTCTTTATAGGCTGAGAGGTTGGTTTGGTTCGCGTGGGGGGCAGGCTAGGAAGACAGGTGCAGCTGAGTAGATGTTACCGGGAAGGGTAGGGAGAGATTAACATGGGAGGCAAGCACGGTAGAAATTGCGGTAGCAGGGTGAGGTTGCACTAGTTTCACGGTACCTACGCTGTATTCAGGTTACGTTTTTGGTGGATTCAGACGAGGAAACAGAAACAGAAAGTAGCGAAGAAAAGAAAGAAGTTGGATCCACCCTGAAAACACGGAGAATGATCAGAACATCACAGGAAAAGATCAAAATAGAGAAACATGGATGAGAGTTAGCGAAAAAGTGTGTGAAGGGGGTAGAAGAAAGGATAGGGAAAGCGGTAGAGCTTCGAAAATGGTAAGAAGAAAGGAGGGAGTTTTTTAGTGAAAGAGATATAGAATAGGGGACTGGAGTAAGCTATGAAGAATTGACGGCAAGGAACTGGGAAAGACAAATAATGGAAAGATGGGGAATGAATGAGGAACAAAAAGATAATACATGATATCAGATGATAAAAAGGGAATGAGTACCAAAGTATGTAAATAATGGATGGGGTGGGAAGAGATAGACCAGAATAGCAATATTTAGGTTGCGAAACGAGGTGAGGGAGGGGATGTTTTGCGAAAACGAATAAAACAAAAAGTGCAGAATATGAGAATGGCAAGAGGAGACATGAGAAGATGTATGGGAAGGATGTAGCAGAGGAATGGAAGATAATGGAAGCTGGCAAGAGAATACGATAGGGATAGATGAAGGAGGTGTAGGGGGCTAGAGGGGCCAATGATTTGCAATTCGTTATTATTATGTATCAGTACAAGTGGATTAAGATGCGCTCCCTTGCTCTCTCGCTTCGATCGCTCATTCACTCTTCCGACAATAAAATTGCGCTAGGTTAATGCAGAATTAAGGAGATATAAGAATTGATATAAATAATTATGAATATTATAAATATTCTAAATAGTAGGGTTAAGATCATATAAAATTTTCAGGTGGTCACCTAAGAAACGAAGGTCATGTAAACTCATAGGGTACACGTTATGAATAAAGAAAGCATTCTTTTTACCCACTTCCAGCCTGAGTAAGGATTCGCAAAATTTACCAGGCCACCTCACCTTTCCGCAAAAGAAAAGCCTTAAATTATAAATAATTATTTATAATTTGAGGGTTCATTTATATATGTTTATTTATTAATATACTTATGTATATAAATATATACCTGTAACTTTCGAAGCATAAACAGTCGACTATCATCAAAGAAGATTCGTTGAAAGAATCTAAATCTGAAATAAGTTTTATTCTCTTAATTACTTTCCCTTTAATAAGAACCACCGCAGAAAAAAAGTTCAAAATAATTAGATCCCTCATTTAAAAACTCAATACTATCCCAATTTATGATGTTAGAATCACCTCAATGTTTTTGGGTTAAAAGGCGACTGGCAGCTCTATGATATTTTTCAGCTAGTGTGATATCGTCCTTACGTTATTTCAATCTTATTTTAAGTGGACGACTATTAAGACCAACTTAAGTCATACTGGAAGAACAAGTGATTCTATGAATCACATTGTATGGTCTAATAAGTTAAGATTATCCTTTCCTGATTTAATGTATTTACCAAGCTTAACAATTTTAAAATAAATATTTACGAAAAATATTAAACTACAATGTAGTAATTTTTTCTAATAATAACAAGTGAAACGCAGCCAAAAATTAGGATGAAGATCTTTATTGTTTCTAGATACGAGCAGAAATAATGGTAGGCGATGAATTTCCTAAGGGGTATTGATTGATTCAGAAGATTTTGAATTTAAAAAAAATAATTCTGGGCAAAAAATTGTTATTTTTTTTAATTAGTTCGATAATTTTGAAATAGAATATAGACAATGTAAAAAAAATATTTTTATGATTTGAAAATATTACGGAAGTAAAAAAAAATTGGGTATGTTTAAGAGGTACTTTAAATATTTTGAAGGTTACAGAGTAATTTAAAGTTTAAAGGCTTAAATAGATTTTAAACACATAGGTTGCTGAGGATTCCCAACAAAAAGTTTATAAGCTTAAGTTTTTTTTTAATATTCAGAATTTTTTTATATTTACGAATCCAATATATCTTTTAAGCTAAATAGAATTATTTGTCAATAGTTTTCAAGACCCTTTAAAGCAGCTTTCTCAAAAATTCTTAAAGATGCATTTTCGACACATCTGAAACATTGAAAAATCTTTGTGAATTTTCTAAAAAAAATCCTGCAAAATTATGTTTCTGTTACATTACTTTTAACAATTTTTTTAATCTTTATGCATCCATTTAAACATCATAAATTAGTTTATTAAAATAAAAAGATATTTTCAATTTCCCTAGGAAATCGTTTTTCTTCTTCTTTGGTCCCAAAATTTATAAAAAACTTCTACATTTTTTATTTGGAATTTTTCGAATCTATGTTTTGCTTTAAAATAGACCTTGGCCTATTTTCACCGGAATGCTGGTACGAATAGTCGAATTTTGTCGGTACACGTAGTAAGTTCGCTCAAAATTATTTGAAATCATTTCAAATTTTAAGTAATTTTTCCCAATTTCTAAATATCTCTTCAACTTACTCGTTTTTCTCTATGAATAATAGATTTTTAATAGCGATTTATAAATAAGAATCCAACCATTTGTCTTACAAATTAAATAAGGTTAAATAGAACAATAAAATTGTAATGTTCAAAATTTCGTTTTTTTGTTTAGACTTGAATATATAATTTATTATTACTGATTTTAAACTAACAAACAGATATTTTTAAATATTGAGTAACTGTTCTCTTTTTAATTGAATATTACAAATTACATGGTTTAAAAATGGAATATTTTAGACTAAAGTTATATTTGAAATTTAATAAAAGCCTTTAATTATAAACATGTTATTTTGAAATTATTTTAAAATAAAAATATTTTATGAAGTTTCAATTAGGGCGCTTACATTTTTTAACTACTGAGACCTTCTGATTGAAACAATTTAATTTTTAACGCTAAAATCAGGACATTCTGAAATTTTGAACTGATTTCTAATCGTCTTGTAACATCAATTATTATTTACTTTTTAAATCCTAAAGTACAATTCAATTTAAAAAGTCATGAGTTCATTTATATTCATAGCCGTTCAACTAAAAATGTTTTTTTCTATCAAAAATCATCGATTTTGAACGCTTCTACCTTTTAATTGTTTAGGTCTTTAAAACTGCATTTTAAAATCAAGTAAATGAAAATGTATTCTGAAAAATTAAAAATCTAAAATGGAAAATGTTTAAAGCGAAAGATTTTCGAATTACGCATTCTAAACTGAATGATATCATTATTCAACAAGATGACCATTGAACTAATTATTTAATACACATAAACGGTCGGAAAGGACAACCTGCCAATAGTCACAAACCTTTCAGGAATAATAAACATTTTCCAATTAGAAAATTTCTTTAAAATGTTGAATACAACAAACAAAATAAGCTTGAAAATGGTAGTAGCAGGCATTAAGATTTTCTTATTTTCAAATTTTTATTTAAAAAATATCAGAATATTTACAAGAACAAACTGATAATAGGCACCAAAAGGTTTATAAAAAAGGGGCAAGTAATCCGTTTCTCGACAACGAGATTCAAGATTGAAGATTCGAGGTCTCGTGAATACGAATTTTAATAGAGGTCATAATTTTTTATTGATTTCAGGCCTTCGACTTTGAAATAGGGCGAAATTAAAATGTCGGTATTTGTATCAGCGCTGTACAAGAAACATTGAATAGTTTGTCTTCAAAGAAATTGGTTTACATTTACTAAATAAACCTACAAGGCCAAGCGTAACAGTTGAAAATAATGATAATAATAAGCTGCTTTTCACTTTTAACATTATCCCTTAATCATTCCATAAATTTTATCCCATTTTTTTCGTGGGAAAAAGATGCTGCGTAATCTTCATAATCATTCCCAGAGTGTTTTCGAAATTATTCTTGATCAAAAGATAGATTCTGCAGGTTAAAATGGATGTTGAAACAACATTCTTATTGGTTCTATTAGTAATGAATCGAGCAAATATGAAAAATTAAGATATCCAATCAATTGTAAATAATCCATAAAAGGAGCCGCTTCGACGAAATTATTTCTCTCCAGCATGAGCTTTGAATACTCTATCGTTATCTCTGCTCGTATTTAAAAACAATGAAGATCGTCAATCTATTTTTTTCCTGCGTGGCCTTCATCAATTTTACAAGTATGTCTATCTCATATAATATTAAAAACTGTTATTAATCGCAATCTTTAATTTTGCTTCGAAATGTACAATGCAACCTTCATAATTGACACTTTGCAATCAATATTTTCATTTAGCGCCACGTTGCCAGTTGAAAATCTTGTGACATCTGGAAACTAAAGAAATGATAATTAATTAAATTTTTTATATTATTATTAAATATTCTTCTTAACTTTGAGAACTTAATAAACGATATGACTTTTGAAATTAATATTTTACTTTGAAATTCTTTTTAATCAATATTTTATTGAAAACTTGTGACGCACTAAAATTAAAAATTACATTGTAATACTGAAATTGATTTTCAAAGGTACAATACAGAAGTTGAAAACGGAAATTTGATATTAAAAAAAATTAATATTGCAGTTTCAAGTTAAAAAAAAATATATTTCCAGTTTCTACCACGTTGCCAGATTATAATTTTGTAATCAATCTAGATATAATGCAACAGTGAACGAGATGGCTTAGCTTATTCAAAAATATCAGTATTAAATTTGATTTTTTAATGGAATGGACGCTTCTAATGTGTCCCGTAAGGTTTTACATTTTTCTTGCACCTTGTTCTATTCTTTTACACAACAT
>JAWWLR010212471.1:0-13677 GCA_035041075.1 Acraspis erinacei | reverse complement strand
ACACTAAGCCCCTCCCCCGCCGAGTGAGTCACGCCTACCCCGAAAGGGAAACGGCTTAATGGTGTAATAATAATAATAACATATTGGAAAACTATTGATTCTTTAGAAAAATATATAAATATTATTGAGGGCTGTATATTAATTAAAATGAGAGTTTAGAAATAGAAAAAGTGATAAATACAAAAGTTTAATGAGAGAACGCGATTGTGTAACATTATTAGACTTTATTAAAACAATGGGAAGGCAATATTGTGAAACTCGTAAACAGACACCGTTACTTCCGCCGAGATGTGTTTGTGAGTTACTGCTTCGAAATGGAAAATATAAAATTATTTACACACATCATCTATTTTACCTTGTCTTATTCACGTGTGAATAATAACTTTTAAGAAAAAAAATTATGTAGCAAAAAATCGACCAGAAAAGTTTACTAATTAATTATTAACTGAAACTGGAATCGATAGAAGAATGGTCAATATTTTAATTAATTGTGTATTACTAAAAAAATGCAGCATTTTTACTATTCCATTAGATTATTGAAATGCACAAATATGACTTTTTCATTAGTCAAAAACACATTTACTAATTAAATTAATAAAATTTTCACGCATTCAGATTTATATACGGAGATGGGCGAAGTGGCATGTATTTCGACATTTCGGATCAAGCGCTGCACTACTAAGCTGTCTTATGCAAATTTATTTGACGCGATTGTCTGAAGTTTGACACCGTTGGTTTCTAAATTTATGGAAACACAATTTTAAACATTTTAGGAAGACGAAATTAATATTATTATAATAAGTAAATAATTAATAGAATAAAATACAATTCTTTATTTTAATTATGTTTTGTGAACAAATAAAGTAATCTGCTGGCAACAACAGACAGTTTATATTTTTTTCAAAGTTCACAGCAAAATTTTCTAACAAATTAAAATTGATTTGTATTACTTATGACATTTCCAAATTTCATTTGATTCATGTTTTATAAATGTAATATTCTTTAGATACTTAAAAATCCCACTTAACACATTCGGGGCGCAGAAAGTCTGCCAAGTACGACTGTATATGTAGTCGAAGTTGGTCGAGTAATTTTGGAAAAAATATTCATAATAACATATATAAATCAGCTTTTTTGTAAAGTGCCTTGCAGAATTTATAAAAAAAATTTCCTTAAAAGTCACGTTAGATATTATACAACTTGTCAGGATTATATAATATCATTAATCTCCCTCTCTAAATTTTCTATTAAAATCATTTTGCTCATAATATTCAATCCCGCCAAGTTTGATTATTTCTAGCATCGCTTTTTAAAATTTGTTCAAAAATTTATCCAGGGCACTTTATAAAAAAACCTCTTTATATATTTTTTGTTATGAATATTTTTTCAAATAAAAAATTAAGATAGATATGGTCAATTAGTTTACTTTAACCTAAATTACTAATATACTAAATATGAACAATTAAATTAATTTTTTACATCATTTTATTTCTCAATTTCAATTTTCAAATGGAAAGGGTGGCTAGGCTTACAAAACTTGACCGATATCATTTATTTTCTATAAGATTTTGTACAAGATTATTTTATTTTCTTGACTAAAAAATTCATTATTATTGAATGACTTTAAAAAATTCATTTATCAACTTTGCAGTCTGCAGTCTAATCTATCCAACCTATTTATAAAAAAAATTGGAATGAGAAGTCTATAATAATATATTATCGACACATATCGTACGCATTGTTGATACTTTGAATATTTTAAACAAATCTACATCCTCTCTAAATTTTCGTTTTTTATATTAAATACGTTACATATTAAAAACAATGCAAGATATATTTTTTTTGAAAAATTTTTTTGTTTGAAAAATATATCGAAAATCTGTTGCTACTGGAATCTCGTTGAAATTTGTTACCAATCGGTTTGATAAATTAGGATTTAAAGGTAGTTTAATTTCGAAAATTGATTTCTTTTATAAGGATTCTTGGTAGCTTTTTTGTACTCAAAGAAAAAAATGTAAAAAATATTTATGAGAATGAGAATTAGATAAAACCCAAATTAAATTTGTTTTTGGGCTATATAATGGAAAATTGAGCCAAAATTAATTACAATAGCTGTGTCTACATTATTTTCAGTAGAAAGGTGGACATCAAAAAAAGGATTTTCTGCGTTTTTTTAGTCGTCTTGTCAAAATTAAATGGTCTTTATTTGTCATTCGCTTGTCATTATCTTTTTTCTTTAAATTAATTTGTTCGAATGTAAGGCGAAATAATTTTTATATAGGAAGAAGCAGATTAAAGAAAGAATGAGCATTTGGAAACCAAGTATTATTTATCAGCATATATTTAGAAAATCGTACAATTTACTTCCCTACCTGACGCATAATATTCTTATTTGCCTAAACCTTAGACGTTTAATTCTCCCTCTAGGACCAGATTCTGATGATGATTTCTCGTTTCTAAGATGAAAGAGGAAGTAAAACATTATTTAGACCACCCCCCACCTCCCAAAACTTAACTTTGAACTTGTTCCTGCTTTTGATTTTAAGAATTTTAAACTATAATTTTCAAACTGATCCTGCTGTATAGGTGGCTTCTATTATTTTAAATATTATAAACAAATTCACTAATTACGCATTTTTAAACATAAAAAATTAGAATAATCGCCAAAAAATTGACAAAGCTCAAACAAATATGGCTTTTAGGACATTCATCATGTTACTACTTATAAGTAGATTCAGCATAGTTTTAAAGTTCCTAATACTTTTCAGAAATAATTCCGGATATTTTGCAAATAATTTTTTTTGTTAGATTCAAGATTCGTGAGTTAATAGACACTTTTAAAGAATCTCACAATAATCAAAATTCAAAATACGCTTAAGTTTGTAGGCCATGCAAAATTTAAAATATTAAAAACTAAATAATTTCAGGTTTTAAGGTAAAATATTTGTTTCATAAAAAATAAAGCAGTTTCAAACTTATTTTAGATTTTTTTAATTTGCAGCGTTTCATACTTGATACAGTTCAACATTAAATTCAAAAATTAAATTAAAATTTTAAATTGGTTTAAAAAGTCGTCTTTCGCGTCTAATGAATCGACCCTTTTCCTGGAAATTTTTTTTATTTTATTTTTAAGAATACAAGTTTTTGGTTGAAATGTAATAGGTTTGAAATGAATTTTCAACTCTTTTTGATTTAAAATTAAAATCTTCTTTAGTTCAAATATCAACCTTATTAAAAATTGATGATAAAATTAATACTTTAAATATAATTTTATTAAATAATATAAATTTAAATAATAATTTATATATATATATATATATATATATATATTATTAGCATTTTTAGATTAAATACCAATACTTTTTATCCATTTTCATATTTTTCGTTGAGACAGAATTTCCATTACGTTAAAAATGGACTATTTCTTTAAAAATTAAACAACTTTTTGAAAAATACACTTTTTTAGTCGAACATTCATAACTCTAGTTCAAAATTCATCTTTGTTGTTGAAAATGTAATTTTTTTAATCATGATTCACGAATTTTGTTAAAAAAATTTTGTTCGATAACTTTTGAAATATTTCAAGAGAATTACAACTTTTTAAAGATTCTTTGACAAATTTTATATTTTAGCAGAATATTTTTCAGAATTTTTAATAGATTTAAGTGAATTGCCTTTTTTGTAAGATACCTAAAAAACAAAGAATGGATTTTTTTGAAAAATTAATTTTATAAGAATATTCAAAAAGGTTTCAAAACATTATTTAAATTTTTTAAAAATATATCTAGAAGATTTGGAAGAAATTTTATTTTATTTTAAAGCACATAATTTTACGAATAAAAGAAAATGATTGAAAATATTATCAGACTTAGAAAATTGAAAATTGGGAATATCATTATAATCAGTGGTCCGAATTGAAAACAATTTAAAAATATTATCAAATTCATTAAAATCATTAACTTTTGAGTAAATTCAGAAGATAAATTGAAAATTGATCAAAACACTTGACAACTGACAATTGAAAACAAATTGATGAAATTAATACAAATCTAATAAGATAAATCTAAAACAATTCAACCTAAATCAACGATTATTCAAGATAACGCAACAACATTGTTAAAATACTAAAAAATTATTTGAAATTAAAAATATTCTGTTCAAAGAAATGGGTTTTTGTTGCAATGAGAATTTTGGGATGTTAAATGAATTACAAATTTTTTTGTACTTTATATATCAGTAACTAAAAAAACCAACATATTTCTCAACTTAAAAGCACAATCCTATGCACATTAAAAAAACTTGAATTGATAAATTTAAAAAAAATTATAATTATTTTGAATATAAGAAATATTTTTACAAACTTGCTTAAAGTGAAGAATATTCTAGTGTCAGGAATTAGACAGTATCGGATATTTTGTAACTTCAGAAATTTTAATTTTCGATTTTCTTTTCTAGAATTTTAAAGTGCCGGAATTTTATTTTTTTGGATTTTTCAGTCGTCCCATACAATTAAAAATTAATTAATAGTATTAGAAATATTCCTGAAAGAGGAATTATACCTTCATTTAATAAACATATTTTTAATTTTATGTATTATTTTACATTTTATTCTTTATCCATAAAAAAATAATTCAATTTAGAAATCATTTGTTGCATATTCTCTTGATGCAAGGCAATTCCGATTTCCTGATATGAAATTTGCGTGGATAATTCCCATATTTTAAAAAAACAGCATTATATTTTTCGAAAAAAAAGTTGACATTATTCCTCATGTCCTTGTTTTACATTTTCGTTATTTTTAATCAGTTTAATTTATTAAATAATTCTTATTATGATAACTAATGTAATAATATATAATAGATATTATTTATATGTGAATATAATAATTATAATTAGTCAAATTATTTAAAATTTAGATAAATCGCGTTTGAGGCAGAAAAAATTTATAAAATCGAGACAAGATAAAAATAAAGTCAAAAGAGCAAAGTTGTTCCTTTGGAAAGCTAAAATCAAGCCTTTTGACGGATTTTCTATCTTTCGTTTCTCCTTAAATTTAGAAAATCATACTACTTTATTGAAAAAAACCGAATAAAATGAATGATCAATAAAGTAGTTGAATTTCTAACAAAAACATGAGTTAAAAAAAGCATTTTGAACAAAATAGGTAAATTCTTTGAGTAAGACAGATGAATTTTGAACCAAGAAAGCAGAAATTTTTAATAAACAAATAAATGAATGTTTAACCAAGATGTTTAATTTCGTAACAAAAAAGTCGAATTTTCAATAAAAAGCGATTAATTTTCAAGTAAAAATATAATAGTAACGTTATTAGTTAAAGAGACTTATTTCTTCTTACAACAAAAAGGAAATTTTGAACAGTGTAGCTTTATTTTAAATGGAAAACACGAATTTTCTAACAAAAAGAGAACTTTTAACTAAATAATTAAATTTCTAACTAAGCTAATGAATTTCTGACTAGAATGATGAATTTTCGATTAAAAAATTAGTTTTTATGCAAATAGCTTAATATTCAACCAGAAGATGAATTTTTAAAGTGGAAAATCAATTTTCTACCAAAAATTCGACTTTTCAAAACTAAAAAATGTGCTCGCTTCTCGGACAAATTCTCATTGCGCGCGGGCACACTCTCGCGATTCGCGTTCGTTTTCGTACGATAAATGCGTAAACTTTAACTACATTTTTCAAATATCATAAAAATTATAAGTTAAATCGAAAACTGTGATTTTAACTTGCGAGGAATTACAGTCATAAATTGTAACTGAAACTTTTTTCGATTTGTTGTTAAAGAAGGTTCTCAAAGCACCTTCTAAAAGTACCTAAAAGAAATGCTTTAAACTTATGCATCTGTTAAAAACAAAAATGGCATATTTTTGAAAATGATCCAACTATATTTTATATCTAGTAGAAATTTGGATTCATATTTCTTAACCTATTACATTTTTTTCTCATTTTTTTTTTTAAATTTTGAAAAGCATGTAACTTTTTGAATTTTTATCGAATTTAAAAATGTCATTAGGATAATTTGCAAGTCTTTTTTTCGTGTACCTCAAAATTTGACAAAAATTTCTAAAACTCGTAAGAAATTTTTATTCAAATTTTTTAAAAGCTCCTACTTCTTGAATTTTTGTCTAATCGAAAAATTTAACTGCGATAGTTCCTAAATATATTTTATATCTATGGACGAATGGAAATGAAATTTCCTAATCTATCAGAAAAATATTTTTTCTACTTTTCTGAACATTTTCAAAATTTTCAAAAGTATATAACTTTTCTAATATTCATTAAACTTGCAAATTTTATTAAGATAATTTGAAATTCATCTACCTATCTACAAGAAACTTGGACAAAATACTCTAAAATTTAAAGAAAAAATTTCAAATGTTGAAAATACTCTAAATTTTAAAGTTTTATTTGGAAATATCTGCTTTACGAACTTAACATTCATTTTGGGAACCTTAAGAAGTGTATCAAAGGCTCACTCGATTTGGACGATTACATTACACTCCCATGAATGAGAATGTAAAAAACAACTTATTAACAAAATACTTAAATATTCAAACAAAGAAATCAATTTTCTTCTTAACGTAGTAATTGAACTGAATCGGAATAACAATTTTCATAGTTTAAAAAAAAAAATCTATAAACTAATATATAAATCTGCTATATTTTCCTGTAAAAAAATATTACTATTTTTTTAATTATTATCGAAATTCTCTCCAGTTCTATAGTCCGATTAGACCACTATTCAAACAGGTTTCAGGCAAATCAGCAAATAAGATTAGCTGAGATATTTAATATATGTGCGATAACTAGCGTTCTTTCCAAAAAAGATATTCGCATTCTTATTTACTTGGCTGCGATTCGAACCCACGGCCTTCAAATATGAAAAATGAATGCCAAGAAAATAAAGTAAGAGTAAATCTAATTGATTTTTAGTGTTTATTCAGGTATATTACATATATTTATTATGCAATGTTTTCAGTTAATATATTTATAGTTCATTTGTTTCTCCATACAAAATTAAGTTGTTGCTGTGTTCCTGTTACGTGATATGTAGTGCCTTTTTCAGTATGTTCTACACGTACTTGACTCTGTCCCACGGGACGATGGCTTATATGCAGAGATCCTAGGGCTGGGCGCCCATGGGTTTGGTCTTGTTGCATCGGTGAGTGGCCTTGTTGCCCTAGTAGTTGGCCTTGTTGCGTAGATGTTTGGGAGTGTTCCATAGGTGGTTGAACTTGTCGCCCTAGTAGTTGGCCTTGTTGCGTAGATGTTTGGGAGTGTTCCATAGGTGATTGGACCTGTTGCGTTGGCCGTTGAACTTGTTCCACCGATGGTTGACCTTGTTGGACGTGGGTTAATTTTAAAAATTTGTTAGGTCTATCCTCTGAATCCATGGGATAGCGTATTCGCTTATTCGGCGTTTGATTGTTATCATTATTTTCTTCAAAGCCACTTGGTCTTGATTCTGTAAAGAAAATTAAGATTTGTGAAGCTTTGGTAGATACGTAAATAATAATAAATATTAAATGTCTCAAAGAAATTTTTATTCTGCAGCTCTCACGGACTGTGTTTTTTTTATAGTAAAATATTGAAATATTGAATTTATGAAATACCCAAATTATTGCACTTACCAGCAGAAGCCAGCAAAAAAAGTGCGATCGTGAGAAGTAAATTTGCAATAGGAATCTTCATTTTAGCTATCGAAGGATTTCCTAAGTGTGACTGATAAATTGTTCATAAACTCACTGGTATTTATACTGACGAGTACTACTACCTGTCTGTAAAATTGGAATATGTTAGTCAAATTTACTTAACTTTGGTGATAGACCCAATGAGGTAAATTTTAGGCAGGAAGAGGATCTTCAGATATATAAAACACGTGTTTTTTTGATAATTTGCAATATTGTCAAACTAATTAATGGGCATGCGTGACTACCATGACGCTTTAAAAATTACTGCTTTAAAATTGAATAACGAGAATTGTTTACACACCTAATCTATTTTACCTCGATGTTGCATACGTGTGACATAGATATTTTTTGGTCCATTTGACCTTTCTTAATATGAGCAATTGTATTAGTATGTGAAATCACTAAAGAATTAGTCAATATTGGCAAAGATGGTAATAGAGAGGGAGATTTTGATGGCACCCAACTTCAACTCATTCTTCCCCTCTTTTCCGAAGAATATAACACAAATGAAATAAATAACATTTGTTTGCTATTTGCGTAAGTTTTTTTTTGCATAGGACAGAGACGAGGACTTTTAAGATTTGAGAATAAAAAGATATGAGCATCAAAGAAATTATGATAGAGACAAAAAATATCATAGTTTGCTTTCTAAACATAGACTCACAGATAGGCATAATTTTAATTGAAATCATGTGAAAATTGTCTATAATGAAAAACATCAGCAGAAAAAAGAATTGATCCATTTGTGAATAAAAAGAGAGGGGAGTAATGTGATGTCAATAATGATTTTTATTAGGAGTTATGGATGCAATATTGGTGTTTAATATGAATTCTGATGAATTTCCGGGCGATATGCATAAAAATTCGAAAAAGAAATTTCCAATACATTTTTGGATCACCCCAATGTACAAACAGTAATAATAATCAGGATCCTTAAAAGGGATCCACTATCTTCCTATACAAACTGCAAAAAAATCTAACGAAAAAACCTACTAAAGGTTATTTCTATTCATTTTTGGATGCAAATAAGGCAAAATTTAGGAAATGCCAATTCTGCTTTTTGGACAATTTCTTAAACGAAAAAAATATAAAAATGACAAGCAACAGTACACTACCAGTTTCAAATGTCATCTTTAACAGTTTTATCGAAAGAAATTTAAAGAAACCTATACTCCATATGATGCAGTAAGAGTATTAATTTATTTATCTTAATATTATTTTTAAAAAATTCGTGTTTTATACATTTTTAAAAAATATTAAAAGCATTATACATCTAGTAATATCATTACAGACCCTGATTTTTTAGTTTTTATAATGTTGAAATATCCTTAGGTATTTAAGTGAAGAATATTTGACGAAATTGATGGAAACAAATAAACACAATCTATCAGAAATAAATTTATTATGCAGCCTATATAAGAAAATGATTAAATGATTTTGAAATAATTTTTAATGTTTCTTGAAATATTTAAACTACGCCCGATAAATTGATTATAAAAACAACGATATTAGAAAGCCTAATAAATTAAATATTTATTTTTCTTAAATATGTTCTTATTTGATAATTTTAATGTATCCTCGTTATTACAGATACGTATTTTTCCAATATATGAAAAAAAATTGTCTAAGGAGTTATGCTAATTTGAATTTTGTGCCTTGTTAAAAAAAAACAGATTTTTTTTCATTAAACCTTTATAACTTTTGACCTAATTGGCGGTGGTTTTTCTGAAGAAATTAAAAATCGAATTTCTTAAAAAGTCAACCCTTACATTTATTATTAACTTTTAAAAAATATTTAATATGATAAGAAGGATAACTTGCAAGTTCGATTATGGCTAATTAACTTTGGTGGCCAAGAGAATTTTTCTTCTTACAATCGAATTTTCTTCTTTTACTCAGAAAGAATGACAGATGCGAAAAATGTTAAGATACAAGTCTGCAAATGTAAATGGGTTCTATGAAAAATTTATCTTGTTATTTTTCGTTATATTTGATCTTTCACGAGAAAAATTAAAAAATTACGTTTTTAGGACAAAATAAAAATCTTCTGGCCGCAAAAATGGTTTCGCCCGTATGATGTGGATAAGATCCTTTTATTCTATTATTAGAAACGTTAAAAAATATTTGAAAGAATAAGAAAAGGTGAGGTTTTCCAGAATTTTTTTCATGTTTTCGAAATTGGAAGAAATAACATGAAAGAAAACTGTTCTCATAAACGATTCTCTAAAAAACAACATACTTTGCTCTCTAGAGATTCTGTGATTTCGCTTGTAGAACCCTGTCTGTTTCGAAGTGGATTCGGGTGGAAGATTTTTTACTATCAGTCATGATACAAAATAAATGAAAAATTTAAAACTGATGACAATAAAAATAAAAGGCAGTGGATATTTTTTCCAACTGGAGCAATACATTTCAAAGTCTAGAAATATTACACATAAGTATAAATGAAGTTTAAAATATATAAACTTTAATAAATTATGTTATTATATATTAATAATAATAATAATGGCCCAGTTGGTTAGACGCTTGGACTTCACCTCACAGGTCTGGGGTTCGATCCCTGAGCCGGTACCTATGGAAATTTTTCTATGTACCTTCACCGAGGTTCTGGGTTCAGAATCCACCTTAAGCTGTAGGCACACTGATCTTATCAGATCACTTGGTTGCATTATAAAAATGCGTCCGTGACTGATGATATATACGGGACACCCCCGCGAAAACTATTTAAAAAAAATCCAACTAACCAAAAATGCCTTCGACATGTTGGGCAATAACCATCTTAAGCCTGTGGCAACATTTTATAATAATAATTAAATCTGAAGGATAGTAGCTCTAAGAAAGCATCCAGGGGTGACTGTTGTCACCTCCAACGCTCGCGGCCGCTCGTAATTGTATTCCTACAGCATTATCGCAGGAGGTTTCAAGCATCATCTAAAATCAACTTATAACATCCTGATCTCATCAGTCACTTGACTTAGTCCGTGGCTATGATATATAACCGGGTTCACCCGAGTAAAAGTTTTGAATAATAATAATCAAATCTGAAGTACAAATCTGAAGCAAAAATTACCACTACTACCTATCGCGACTTCTCCTACTCGCTTTGATCCCATTACCAGCTCTTCAAAGAATTTTGACATTCAATGTAACATATGTAGTAATTTAGTTTAAATTTATAAATATTCATATTAATTTTAGAAATACAGATTCAATAAAACTTGGTTTGTATTGATAAACTTTTCAGGATGGGTATGTAAAATTACCACATTAGCCTCTGAATGTTCTCGCCTACTTGTTTCCTTAATTCTTCAATTTTGACCTTAACTTTTTACATTCTCATCAGAGAAGGTATTAGATTGGTGTAAAATTTGACCCCCTCAGTTTTTGTTACATGTCCACGTTTCGAGACCTCCTGAATCCGAAAAACAGGTTTTTACTTTTATGACTTTTATTTTAATATAGTAGTTTCTATTTTAATCGTGAAAAATAACATTAAAAATAACAAAATTCACTTTCTTTAACCTTTATTAAAAAATGTTTCGCCTAAATTTTACCTAAATATTTGCTTAGAAACACCTTTTAAATATTTGTTTACATTCATCTTCATGAGAAGGTTAATCGTGTATGAATTTCATGTTCAAAAAATATTATGATCACTTATGATGGAGAAAGTATTAGAATTGTCGGAAATTTGACACCAACATGTTTCAACGGCTCTCCACGTTTCAAGACCCCCTGAATCCGAAAATCAAGTTTTTACGATGGCATCTGTCTGTGCCTGACTGTTCAGCCGTCAGTAAACACGATAGCTCTCGAAAAAATGAACGAATCAAATCGATCTTTGGCAAACTTTTTTAGGCCCTAAAAGAAAGGACGAGTTCGTTAAACGGCCATTTTGGATAAAAATTCAAAAAGTGAGCGCAGTTTGAAAATTTTGGAGACCATTTTTTTCATAATTTGAAAACTCTATGTACGGATATTTATAGCATGGAAAAAGACGAACAATTACTCCAAATTACTTTATTCGATAAAAAGAAATATCTCAGAGTTATAGCCTTTTAAAAATTTAAAAAATCAATCAAAAATCCAAATTTTAAGCAAAAAAAACGCACGATATGAAAAAAAGCCAAGAGATGAAAAACATTGATTTTTTAAAGCCCTACAAGATTATCATAACCACTTTTTGGATTTTCTTGGGAAATCGAAAATATAAATTTTGATTGAACCAAAAATAATGAAAAACAAAAATTTACATTTTGTGTTCAAACTATGCAGGATACGAAAAAAGATAAATTAACAAACATTGTTATCCCAAAGAAGGACTACAATTTCGTTAAGAATCACTTCTAAATAGGACGCGTACTTTTTTTTATTCGTGAAAAATAGCACTAAAAATAAAAAATAAAACAAAAAATTGTGGAAAAACGACCAACGTTACGGAAAAAAGATTGAACAACACCTGTTTATAAATGTCCTTGAAAATTCGCGCGCGCAGCGCGACTGACACGACGAGTATGTGTACCTTAAAGCCTACAGAGCTTTGAGAAACTTAATATTCAAACATACCTAATTTATAATAATAAAAAGATGGTAATTGGTTTTGGTCTACTCGCCGTACTGTTTATTATTTTACTAAATACTAGTTTCGTCCGTCGACGTCGGACCTCATCAGTTAAGCAATCACACGAAAATAATCATCAATTCAATTTCAGTTGTGTGAAAATTCTAGATTCAGAAAGTAACTATAAACGTAGAATGTTCAAAGAAATGTTTTACATTAAAAAGAATAACAATTCAGTTAACAAAAAAACAGATATTCAATTTCTCAGCCACAAATATGATTATCTCACTGAATCCACGAATTATAAATATTAATTTCTATTAGAAAATCCATACAGGGTTATTTTTTACCGAAAAAATAATTATATTATCTAATATGTTTTATCATCACAACGTTTTTTGTTCATTATTACCAATTGTATTAAGTCGATTTTATTATTTATCTATACAAGGAATTTACCTACATATAGAACTACAGATTTCTTAACTGATGAGGTCCGACGTCGACGGACGAAACTAATTTTATTAAAATAATAAACACTACGACCAATAGACAAAAACCAATTGCCATCTTTTTATTAATATTCATCTGTTCAAAAACTAAACAACAACATACGAAATATCCGTCAGTTGTACAAACTGTAAATAATTTACATAGTGGAACTTTTTTTTGTCCCGAATAATTTTGTTCCAAAATAGCAGAAATTATTTTATTGGAGTTTCCCGTTCGTAATTTGAACAAGGATACTATAAGTGCTTGTGTCACCGTACGAGTTTCACTATTTCTTGAATCATATCGCGCAACTTACCAATGCTCTCCCAGTTGAAGACAGTGCAAATCTGCAGCTTTTCTTCTGGAAAGTTGAAATCTACAACTTTGTCAAGAACTGCAGCATTGCATTTGATGCTTAGACCATCCATTAAATTCACCAGCTCTGAAGCTTTCATATTCGATGAGTTAGAATAGATAGTCAATTTTCTCAAGTCTTAATCAAAAAAACGATTTTTTATCACATTATCTTGACAACATCGATTTCCCTTTTTGATGAAGATTTTTCTTTTCACATCAGATTGAATGCGAGCTTCTTGTCGAACGACTGTTAAATCCTTATTTGCATAGCAAATGCAACAATTCGTTGGCAAGTTTTGTTTGCATTCAACATCCAACTTCCGTTATTTATAAAAAGTAACACGACATAATCCACATAAGATATCATTGATCGCGACTGCTTTCCCAAAACTGATAGAAAAAGCCTCAGCTTCAAACATTTTTTACTGCTTGGAGAAATACCCTTATCGGATGACATATTTTTACATTCTCATCATAATGAGAAGGTATTGGTTTTGTGTGAAAAATTACTTTCGCGGATTCCATCAAATGTCGACGTTTTGAGGCCCCCTG
>JAWWLR010212451.1:0-13680 GCA_035041075.1 Acraspis erinacei | reverse complement strand
ATTCGACGAGGTTAATTTTTGTTGCGGTGAAACTTTACTCGGAAATCGATGTAAAGTTTATCTTCTGTTTTTTCTGTTCTAAAGAAGTTTACGAACCACCTTCAAAATGGACCGCATTAACAAAACATTCCTGGTATGAAGATCACAGCTTTAATTTTCAACAGACTAAAATCATTGACAAGACTGTTAATTACAGGAAACGCATGTTACTAGAAATGATTCACATTGCAAGCGAACCCAATACTATCAATCAAAGAACAGACATTCAAAAACTTTATTCTTTTTATAAGGCTTTATTTCAGAAAAAATAAAAAAGCTCACAACCACAAAACTTTTCAAAATTAACAAAGGAAATAAATCGGTACCCCTCAGTAACAAGAATTAACAATGAAAATACAGGGAAGTCTCCAATTTCAAATTTACATTCCCTTTAAATGTCACTGCACTCTGAGCTCTTGTATAAACTTCTCCCACTAAAACTTTAAACCACATGGCATGGTTCATACAATGCCCTTAGACTTCTAAAAATCAGTCATTTTTCAACATTGACAACAGCAACTAAGCACCGCAGTTACAAAAGATTTTTTTTGACAAGAAAAGGAGGGAAAATTAAATTAAATTTATCTACAGTGTTCGGCAACGAATTTTATCAGTGCAATAGTGATGTGATGATTTCTTACACAATTGCTAAGGTTATTAATCTTATCGAAATATATTTTTATTTGTTTATTAATAAAGGGGGGAAAAACTGATGAGATTAGAGAAATGACGGATAACTAAAAGCGATTTTTTAAACCATTATTTGAACTATTCGTGGTTTTTATATTACATCATTCTTCAATAAATTAATTTCTGTTTTATTCTGAAATTTTTTTGCAATTATTCACAAGTCATTAGATTTATAATATTAGAAAACTTATTGTATTTCGAACCAACAGAAAAACAAAACATACAATTATACAGCAAATAGTATACACAATTAGAATTCAATTTATAAAATTGTTTTTTCGTCACTGAAATTGTATCGAAAACATATTACTTAAAATTTAAATTTTGGGTTTGTTTAAAAATAAATCACTGAAGAGGACTCCCACATGAGTCGAAACGTCTGATTAAAAAACACATTTCTTTTGATTACTGGACCCTAAAGCCCATGTAAAGAAACAGCAACTTATTATTAGTTTTAATTGAAAGAGGGAAATTTTTTAATTATTTTATTTCTAAATTGGAATAGGGACATTTTGTCGGCTTAACATTTATAATGTATTGCAAATTTTTGTTTGTATTTTTTTTTAATTGGAAGTGGGAATTTTTTACTTATGAGTTATTATTTTGATTGAGCTGAAGGGTGAAAATTTGGTATTTTTACTATTTGCCTTAAAATAAAAAAGAGGTAATTTTTTATTCTCAATTTTTTTATAAATTGAAAGAGGTATTTTGTATTTTTAACATTTTTAGTTGGTTAATTGAATTCGAATGTGTTATTCTTATCATTTGGCTTAGAATGAATTTTAAAACAGTTTCTTTTGTAAAGCAGATTTTTTTTATTTTGAAATTGGAAATGTGAAAAACTGTTATAGATTATTATAAATAAATGCTGAATCGGAACAATACATTTTTCAAAATAGATCAGAAAAATAAAGCTTCAATGAGGACAAAATGTATGAATGAGTTTGTTGTTCGTTATTTTTAATTTTGTTTTGATTTTATCATCAATTAATGCATTTGTATTAATTAAATTCATTTTAAAACCTCATAATTTTGCTCCTGGAATTTCCTGCGACTTCGATTTCCGATGGGAGCGTAATTTTAGAAAGTCGGGTTGGGGCTGAGCGTAATTCTGCGCAATGAAAGTGATCAATCCGCGGATTCAGTCAGACGGTTCGAAATTCATCCTCGATTCTTATCTGTTCGTCAAGTGAAAATTGTTAAATTTCTGATTTAAATTCAGAGGAAAGCAAAAAGGAAATTGAAATAATGGAAATTTTTGCTAGTTTTATTATTTAAAAAATTACAATTTTGGCAATAAACAAAAATAAAATCCAAGAATCCTTTCATCTTTTTTATTATTTTTTTTGAGTTTGAATAAAACCTTTAAGAAATGTGTTGTAAAAATTGGATCTAAGGATTAAATTTGGACAACACAGTCCATTAAATTTTTTTAAAATTAAGAACAAGATAACATCATGATCCTTTCCTTAACATTTTTTTTTAAATTTGACAAAGACATTTAAGAACTGTGTTTTCGAAATTTTAACCAACGATCAAAGTTGGACAACTCAATCCATTAGAATTTAAAAATAAAACTAAAATGAAAGAAGAAACAAAAAGAAGGCATCCTCCTACTTGCTTCCTTTCTTCATTTTTATTTCATTTTATTTTTTAATTTGAATAGAGACATTTAAGGCATTTCTTGTAAAAAATTTAATAGTTTGAATTATTTAAAATGTTGAATTTTTTCTAAATTTAATAACGATCAAAAGAATTCCTCAAAATCGAACAACTTGTTTTATTTTTTAGCAAATTCAGTCAGTCATCACGACCTTCGAAATTAAAAAAAAACATAATCCAACGATCAAATTTCTACAACACAATCCATTCAAAAGAAAAAAATACCAAAAGAAAAAAAGAAGGCACCCTCCTTTATTCTTCCTTTCCTCTTTTTTTATTTTATTTATTTTTTAAATTTGATTTGAGACATTTCAAAAGTAAACGAATTTTGAAGAAATTCAAGTACGAGATTTCCTCCTTATCTTTTTTTTTCAAATTTGAATTGAAACATTTAAAAAGTTTGTTGTCGAAATTCGATCGGTGGATATATTTTGTTAGTTAAAAAGAGTTTCGTAGTTAAATTTTAATGTTATACCCTAAATGAAAATGAAAATTATGATTCATTTTGAATTTAATTCCTTAATTATTTTAATTTCCTTAATTATTTTTATTTTAAGATTTTTTAGAGTCTGCTGTCTAATATCGGTCCTTTGATCCTTTTTTTACAATTTCCAAGATTTTTTTTACTTAAAGTTGAACGTTTGCCGTTACAAAATTTTAAACTAGACTTATTCAGAATTTAATTTCTAAATTCTTTACAAATTTACTTAAATCTTAAAATATATGTATTAAAAAAAAAAATTCGTTGACAATCATGCCTTACTTACAAGAAAACTGGCGAATTTATTGGAGTTTCTTCTTCAGTGATACAAATAATATTGTGTAAGGTGCCACTTTTAATGCTGTATTTGTTAAAACGATAAATTCAACTGATTCCAGTTGGGAAATTGAAATAAATAAAAAATAGTTTAAAAAATATTGAATACCAAAATAAATTAATAAAACAATTAAAACCGTTCTCAAAGAGAGAATATTCAGTAATGAATTTTTGAAAAGGGTGGTCCGGAAATGAATTGGAAATTTTTAAATTGAATTTTCCAGCTTTGATCTCCTAGATTTAAAAGTTTCCAAATAAAACGAAAAGTATTTTTTCATTTTAGTTTAATAATGGTTTTGAATAAACTAAAAATTTTCTTATATTAGAACACTTTACAAATTCTTTAAACAATTGATTATTGTTTATAACCATCTTCTTCTAAAATAAAGCCCAACAAATGGTAAAATTTAAAACATTTAGCTTTAGCCAATCTAGAGAAGAATTTTGAAAATACGTTTAAAGGCAAAGTGAAAAAAAAGTTTGGTTACGGATTAATTTGCGGAAAATAGTTGTTTGTTCATATATAGAATATGGTTATTATGTGGATAAGAAAATGTTTGGTTGATTTTATCAAATATTTTGCCAGCTGGAGTGTTTGTTTGATTCAAGAAAAAAAAATTTGTTCGATCAATCAAATATTTTGTTGAATCAATCAAAATTTGTTTGATTCAACAACATTTTCATGTATATCCAACAAAAAAGTTGTTTTGGTACACATTTTTTTCAGAGAGCAAGGATCCTGATAGTTAGAGGATGGTTCTGATTAATTAAAAAAGTGATGTTCCTTCTGTTGGTAAAAGAAAAGTTTAGGAAAATTTTTAAATAATGGTGGAGGAAAAGACTGAGAAAGTTTTTTCTTTGATTCAAACAAAAAAATTTCTTAGAATACACTTGTTTTATTTAAAAAAACCATATCATTGTATTTAATAAATTTTTTTCGATTTAAGTCAATATAATTTGATTCGCAAAAATGTCTTATAATCGAACTAATTCTTTGTTATACTGAAACATCTTATTTCTTGGATATAGGTTGAAACAAATGTTTTGTTCGTTTTAAATCAATTAAAACTTGCATTAGAGCAAACGAAGTTTGTTGAATTCAAATAAAATTTAGTTTCATTCAAAAACTTTCCTTAGTTTTCGTTTTGGACTAGGATGATAGTATAGGTGTTTTCAGATTGTGCAGAATACAATTTTATTCTAAGGTTTTGTTGGAAAATATTAAAGCTTAGGGGTTACGAAATTCGAAAAGGGTTAATTTTAAGTTTATTAGGGATATCCCAAAACTTCTATAAACCAAACGGAATAAAACTTTTCCGAATGTAAACAAAGTTTGTTTATTTGAATGCAAAAGTTTCCTCAGTTTTTCGTTTTCAGATAATAAAGAAACCAATTTCAATTTAAGGGCTTTGTTAGAAAATATTGCATGGTTTTGAGAAGGGATTCGAGTTTAGTGATTTTGGAATTGTAAAAGGGTTCATTTCAAGTTTATAAAATTAGTCTATTGAATTTTGATTGGTTAACAGATTATCATAGATAAAAAATGATTCTAAAAAAGAGGCAATATGATAGTTAAGGTTTAATAAATAGCGTTGTGAAGTGCCTCAAACTTTTATAAAACAATTTAGATCAAATAAAACTTGTAATAATTTAAACGAAGTTTGTTTAATTCGAATAAAAGTTTATTTGAATCAAAAATTTTCCGTAGTTTGCATTTTGGATTCGGATGATGGTATAGGCTTTTTTCTTCAGATTATAGAAAAGCCCATTTCAATCTAAGCAGTTGTTTGAAAATACTCACGGGTTTAGAGTTTAGGAATTTTGAAGTTGGAAAAGGGTCATTTTTCAATGTAGAAAATTAGAATAATTGAATTTTGATTGGTACACATATTATCTCAGATAAAACATAGTTCTAAAAATATAGGCTGGCAACATGATAGCTAGTGTTTAGTAAATAGCCTTGGGAATTTCCTCAAACTTCTATAAACCAAATAAAATAAAATAAAACTTTGATCAATGTAAACAAAGTTTGTTTAATTCAAATAGAAATTTGTTTGTTAAAATAAAACATTTTCCTCAGTGTGCGTTTTGGATTGGGATGATATTACAGGTGTTTGCAGATTGCAAACGAGCCAATTTCAATCAAAGGGCTTTTTTGTTGAAAATAGTGCAAAAAAGAGGCAACAAGATAATTAATGTTTAATAAATAGCGGTGGGGGTAGCGTCAAACATCTGTAAACTAAACAAAATAAAATTAAACTTTAATTAATATTAGCAAAGTTTATTTATTACAAACAAAAATTTGGTTATTTAAATACAAAATTCTCCTCAATTTGCTTTTAGGATTGGGGTTTAGTATAGGTGTCTTTAGACTGCAAAAGAGCCAATTTTAATCAAATGTTTTTTTTAATAATGCAGGGGTTTTACAAGTGATGAGCGTTTAGTGATTTTGAAATTGGAAAAGGATACATTTCAAGTTTCTAAAATTAGAATAATTGAATTTTGAAAATTTTCATTCAACTTGCATTTACAAAAAAAAAAACAGAAGAAGGATGTACTATCACGAATGCCCTTATTTAGAGGCTGGCAACATGATAGCTAGTGTTTAGTAAATAGCCTTGGAAATTTCCTCAAGTTTCCACAAACCAAATTAAATGAAATAAAACTTACATTAATTTGAGCGAAGTTTGTTTAATTCAAATAAAAATTTGTTTGTTTGAATCATGTTCCTCAGTTTGCGTTTTGGATTGGGATGGTAGTTTAGATGTTTTCAGATTTAGAGTTTATAGAATTAGAATACTTGAATTTTTATTGATACAGAGGTTATAATAGATAAATCATAATTCTATCAAACAATTTTCATTCAATTTATATTAAAAAAAAAAAGGAAGAACAATGTGCTATCATGAATGTCCTTATTTAGCGGCTGACAACATGATAGCTATTGTTTAGTAAAACCTTTGCAATTTCCTCAGGTTTCTATAAAACAAATTAAATCAAATAAATCTTGTATTAATTTAAACGAAGTTTGTTTAATTCAACTAAGAATTTGCTTGTTTGAATCATTTTCCTCAGTTTTCGTTTTGGATTAGGATGATGTATAGATGTTTTCAGATTGTGCAGAACCCAATTTTAATCTAAGAGGTTGTTTGAAATTACTGCAGGTTTTTGAAAAGGGATTGGAGTATAGTTGTTTTTAAAATTGGCAAGGGGTCAATTTAGAATTTCTGAAATTAGAATAATTGAATTTGTATTGCTACAAAATTCTCCTCAATTTTCTTTTAGGATTGGGACTATAGTGTAGGTGTTTTTAGACCGCAAAAGAGCCAATTTTAATCAAATGTTTTCTTTCATAATGCAGGATTTTGACAAGGGATAAGCGTTTAGTGATTTTGAAATTGGAAAAGGATACATTTCAAGTTTATAAAATTAGAATAATTGAATTTTGACAATTACCATTCAACTTGCATTTACAAACAAAAGATAGAAAAAGAATGTACTACTATGAATGTCCTAATTTAGAGGCTTGCAAGATGATAGCTAGTGTTTAGTAAATAGCCTTGGGAAGTTCCTTAAGCTTCAATAAACCAAATTAAATTAAATAAAACTTGTATTAATTTAAACGAAGTTTGTTTAATGCAAATAAAAAATTGTTTGCTTGAATCATGTTCCTCAGTTTGCGTTTTGGATTGGGATGATAGTTTAGATGTTTTCAGATTTAGAGTTTATAAAATTAGAATAATTGCATTTTTATTGGTACAAAGGTTATAATAGATAAATCATAATTCTATCAAACAATTTCCATTCATCTTGTGTTTAGAAAGAAACAAAAATAGGAAGAAGAATGTGCTTTCATGAATGTCCTTATTTAGAGGCTGGAAACATGATAGCTATTGTTTAGTAATACCTTTGGAATTTCCTCAAGCTTCTATAAACCAAATTAAATCAAATAAAACTTGTATTAATTTAAACAAAGTTTGTTTAATTCAAATAAAAATTTGCTTCTTTGAATCATTTTCCTCAGTTTTCGTTTTGGATTTGGAATGATAGTATAGATGTTTTCAGATTGTTTAGAACCCAATTTCAATCTAAGAGGTCAATTTAGAGTTTACGAAATTAACATAATTGAATTTTGATTAATAGATAGATTGTCATAGATAAAACAAAATTCTTAAAAACACTTTTTATTGAATTTGCATTTACAAAAAAATGGAACAAAAATGTGTTAGCATGTGCGTCCTTATTTAGAGGTTGGCAACATGACAGTTACTATTTGCTAAATAACGTTGGGAATTGCCTCAAGCTTCTCTAAACCTTTTATCCCTCTAACATTAATCCGCCTAAATGGATTTTTATGCTACCTGGATTACCCGCGAATAATCTCTTTATTCGATTGTTTTTTCAACTCGATCAGGTTCGCTTAGCATTTTCCTCTGTTAGTGTTGTAAACTGTAAATTCAGGCACAAATCGATTCGAGAGCCAAAAATATTTCTGTTGATACGGTATTGTCAGGGCACGACAAATAGAATTTTGTATCCATTGAAAAAAACCTGGTGTAAACATAGTTGAATATTTCTTCCTATTGTGTGACACGAGGTACTGCAAAAACCATTTGAACTAAAACAAAAGCAACCTTTCAAATGTTTTTTTAATCAACTAAAAGATTTTTTTGGCTTTGAAAATAAACTGATTTTTATAGATTTGTGCTTGGAAGCTGTAGAATATTTTAGAAAAAAGTTGAATTTTTAAATTTTTCCCATGTTTATTGTTTCTTCATTCAGAATTCTCAAAAATCGCTGCAGATATGATGATCCAGACACAATTATCTCAAGATTTAATTCTAATTTTTAATAATTATTATTGTAGTTAAATTCGTATTTTCAGAAGGGATCGTCCATGAAGGAAATTAGCAGTTTTAGGATACTTTACCCCCCCCCCCCCCACGCACAGTAATGTAGCCTAAAATTCTCCCAAAATAGGAAAATTAGAGTTGTTCCCTATGAAAATAGAGAAATACATGTTTTAAAATCAAATATTGAATGCAATATGAAGCACTTAAAATTTCTAAGAATTTGAGTCGAAATATTTATTGGAATTTCAACAAAGAAGATACATTTTTTAACGAAAAAGACAAATTTTTAACATAATAGTTGTATTTTCTACAAAATAATTGAATTTTCAACTTATAAAGGACAACATTTCTAACTAAAATGGATTAGTGGAATATTCAGATAAAATATTCATTTTTATGGATAAAAAAATAATTGAAAAGAAAAATTAAATTTTGAATTAAACACTTGAATATTGAAAACGTATGAATTATTAAAAAACTAGTTCAGCTTTCACCCGAAAAGTTTAATTTTCAACTAAAAAAATTTGCATTTTAACCAAATGGTTCAATTTTTATTCACAAACCAAAAGATGAATTTTCCAGCAATAATTTAAAAAAATAATTTGTTACAAAATAAATTAATTTTTTATTAAAATTTTGAATTTTTAAGTCAAAAGTACCAAATCATCTATAAAAAGGGTTGAATTTAAACTCGTAAATATGTTTTTTTTTTATAACAAAAAGTTTAAATTTCTACCAAAAAGCTAAATTTTTATGAAAATAGTTAGATTTTTAGTCCAGTTTTTAAATTTGAACCATAAATATTAATTTTTAATAAAAAAATTCATTTTCAACCGAATTTGGATAATTATCAAAACCATATTAATTTATAACCATGCGTTTGCCCTTTTGTCCAAAAGGAGGAATTTTAAAGCAAGAAGATTAATTTTGGACAACAAAAATTTTTGTTGTTAACACAAGGCAACAAGAGTAATGATATAAATCTATTGAAATGATACATGTTTGAGCGCATCTAATAATAAAATGTAATGCAAAATAAGAAAAAAATATTAAAGTTAAAGAGCTTTAACAAAAGAGCGTTCACAATCTTAAAATTACAATGGTGGATATTTTAATATAATTATTAATAAATAATAATAATAAAATATAATCTGATTTTAAGAACGAACGTGGGAAAATACAAAAACCGTGCGCGTAGCGTGAGATAAAGACACCACTGAGCGCGAAGCGCGCCCTAGGCGCACTCAAACGCCAACAATTTGAACCAAATTTATGAATCTACAGTTAGAAAAGATTTATTAAAAAAATTCATTAAAAAAATTCTCATTCGAAAATAAACAAATTTTCAACTAAAATAATGAATCTTAAAAAAATGATTTTTGAACAAAAGATTTAAATCCAAAAGATGATTTTTCAACCCGGAGAATTAATTTTCTAAAAATGCGATTGTTGAATTATCAACCAAAAAGATGAATTTTCTAGCAAAACTAACAAAACACATTAATTTTCAAGAAAATTGTTGAATTTTAAAACCGTAAGCACGAATTATGTATCTAGAAAACATTTGAATTTTCTTCCCGAAAATACGTTTTTTTAACGAAAAAGTAAATTTTTTATGAAAAAGATAATTTTTTATATAAATAGTTTAATTTTTAAACCAGTTTTTAAATTTAAACAGAAAATATGAATTTGTAACGAAAAAATTTATTTTCAAAAGATTAGTTTAGTTTTTTACCAAAAAGTTTAATTCTACGATAATGCAATAATTCAATTTTCAAACAAGGAAGTGATTATCAAAAAACACAAGTTTTCAAGAAAACATGTGAATTTCCAAGAAAATTGTTAAATTATAAAGCCAAAAGAATTTTTCAAAAAATTTAAAAAAAAATCTTGTATAAAAAAAAAGAAATTTTGAACCAAAACAGATTAATTTATACACAAAAAGTTGCATTATTAACCAAAAAGGATGAATTCTCAACCAAGAAGAGTAATTTTAAAACAAAAAAGACTAATTTTTAAACAAAATACATGAATTTTCAAAAAGAAAAGGTCAATTTTCAATCAAAATTGTCAATTTTTAACAAAAAATGCAAGTTACAGTTTCGGTCAAAAAACAATTTTTCAAAGAAAAAAGAGTTTTCACCAAAATAGTTACATTTTTAATAAAAGATATGAATTTTGAAATAAAATGATGGTTAAAAGTGAATTTTCAACAAAAAAGTCGTCCCTAAAAGATGATTTTTTAACCTAAAATATTTTTTTTAAACGGAGTGGTAAAATTTTCAACCAATTACATGAATCTCTATCCAAAAAAATTAATTTTTAAGAAAGTAGCTTAACTCTCAAACAAATAGCTGAATTTTGTGTCAAAAAATTATTTTTTAACAATATAATTGCATTTTTACCAAAATAATAAAATTTATAGAATATTTAACCAAATAGGATGAATTCCGAACCCCAAATACAATAGTACACTTTTCAAACAAAGGTCATTTTTTTTGTTGGGTTCTATTAATTTATTTAACATTGAAGTGAAAGAACGTAAAAAAGGATAATTTTCTTAAAAACATGGAAAAAAAATCTACCCACCGCGCGTTCAGTGCGCGGCTCGCAAGTTTGAGCGCGCCTAGGACGCGCTTCGCGCTCGGTGGTATGTTTATCTCACGCTACGCGCACGGTTTTTGTATTTTCCCACATTCGTTCTTAAAATCAGATTATATTTTATTATTATTATTTATTATTAACTATATCAAAATATCCACCATTGTAATTTTGTGATTGTGAACTCTCTTTTGTTAAAGCTCTTTAACTTTAATATTTTTTTTTCTTATTTTGAACTAAATTTTATTCTTAGGTGCGCTGTAACATGTATAATTTCAATAAATTTACTCTTGTTGCCTTGTGTTAATATTTTAAAAATTTAAAAATTTTGTTGTTTGCGATTAAAAGAAAAACTACGCTTCCTATTAAATTCCTATTAAATCAATCTACTGTTGTTGTGGATAAATTTTCAGTAAGAGAACTGTAGGAAATTGATGATAAAACTTATGACAACCTCGGTTTTCGCTGATAGAAAAATTACGAGCTTCGTCCAAGGAAAAACAGATCCATAATAAAAATTTAAGACGAGTTGGAAAACTTGGAATGATCAGGAAACCTTCACATAACTTTTCAATTATTAACGGCCGATATAAAAATATTTTTTACGAGATAAGGGATTTTATTTCGCTTTATGGAAAACTGGAAAACCTGGAAAATCTGGAATTTTCAGGGGATTTTCATATACCTAAAAAACCCTGAAAATGTCAGAATTTTTTTAAAATTTCAATATAAAATCGAAGAACAATGATTTTTCGTTTGCAAAAGTTGATTTATATTATCGTATTTAGCTTTTTTATTAAAACTATTTTTTGGGTATGAAAGTACTTTTTTTAAATAAAAATTTAACTATTCTAATTTTCGTTAAAAAATGAAAAAAATGTTTTGAATTTTTTTCTCTTTCTTGACTGAAAAATCGTTCTTTGTTGAAAATTCGATTGTTTTTAATTAAAAATTAAAATTTTTTTGCTTGAAATAACAACTACCATATTTTTGTCCCGAATTAATATTTTTTGGAATGCAAATTTAATTACTTGCTTGAAAATTCAACTTTTTTGTTAAAAAATAATTTTTCGCTAAGGTTTCATTATTTTAATCGAAAATTCATCTCTCTGGTTAGATACTGAACTACTTTGTTGAATTTTTTTTTCTTTAGCTGAAAATTAATTTTTGCACCGATAAAATAACCATTCCATTAAAATGTTGACTATTTCGTTTCATAACATTTTTTCGGTAGATAATTTATTTTTTAAATTGAAAATGTGATTATTTTAGTTGAATGTTCTATCATTTTATTTAAAAATTTTCTCTTTTTGGTTATACACTAATTATTTTAAATAAAAATTTATTTATTCAATCTTTATTTGAAAACTTACCATTTTGTTTAAAAATTTATATTTTTTGGTGTAAAATTATTTTTTTAATCTGAGTATTGAACTATTTTATTATTTTTCAAAACGGCTCCTTTTGCTTCCAAATTTAACTATATAGTTAAATATTTGTCTTTTTTACTTGAAAATTCATTAATGTTATTGAAAAATAAATTTTTTTTGTAGAAAAATAAGCTTTTTGATTTATAATAATTCTATTTCAGTTAAAGAATGATTTTAGTTAAAAATTAATTACTTTGGTTAAAAGTTTTTTTTTGGCATGAAAAATTAATTTTTATAAACTAAATATTTACCTATTAAATTTTTAGAAGATAACATCTTTTTTACACCTAAATTCAACTATTTCGTTGAAAAATTTCATTTTTTTTAGAAAATGAAGCCTTTTGCTTTGAAAATTAATATTTTTTATTGCAAATTTAAGTATTCCATATAAATATTGATTCTTTTAGTTAAAGATGAAACTTTTTTATTATGAAAAATACTTTTTCAACTATAAATAGAATAATTTTATTTCCAGTTGAAAAAAATTTATTTTTTACAAAAAAGAAAATTTTCAAAAAAATTGCTGAATTTTTGACTAAACTGATGAATCTTTAACTGAAATAGGAAATTTTAAAACAAAAAAGATGAATTTTCAACTTGGAAGATTAATATTCTAACATAAAATTTCATCACTTTGATTGAAATTGTTTGGTGGAAAATTAATTAATTAATTAATTAATAAAAGTTTGTCTTTCTTAGTTAAAAATTCAACTTTTTCTTTAAAACATAATCTGTGTATTCCCTTGATATCTTTAAAATCGATTCCAAACATTTTATCGATTTTTCTAATAATTTCACATATTCTTTTTGTCAACAAATTAATGACATTTGTATAAAAATTACAAAATTATTTTTAATGTGGATGTAATTATTCCCAAAAAGCTTATTTTGTGTAATTTTATGCATTTGCAAATGTTTAGGAGAAGTTACGTTTTATAATTAAAAATATAATTTATTTAAAAAAAAAGTTTTATTATGGCGTTCCGGTACATACTAGAAGTGTAGTCACCAGCGGATTCTTTGAATACTTTGAATTTAAATTATTTAAGAATTTTATTTATTATTTATAAAAATAATCTTTAATGTTTCAGAAGACAATTATTCAAAATAAAGTTCTGTCCCTAAACGAGGAAATCCTCTATTACAATTAGTGAATATATTCAGAAGAAAAATTTTTTTTCTTGAATTTTTTAATTAAAAAATAGATTTATTTTGTGTTCGAAATTTAAATGAGATTAAAATAAAAATTTTAAATCCTATTTGACGTTCAATAATCAATTTAATGAGCAGAATTCCTGAAAATAAAATCAAGAATGCAACGACCAAATGTGAACAACCACCATAAAATGTTCCGATTGAAATTTGGAAAAAGATAACAATTTTCCTAAAAAAAAAAGAATTTTTTTTACAAAAATAAAAAGAGGAAAGAAAAATGAGAAGGTGACCAAGCAAATACTCTTCCTCATAAAGGACCCTTGTCAAAGAAAAAAAATTAAATATTCCCGTAGGCACGAACAGCAACGAAACCACGAATCTACCCCCGAAGTGGGCGGATTTGTTTCTTTACAAATATATTATTTTTAAAGTT
>JAWWLR010212416.1:0-11558 GCA_035041075.1 Acraspis erinacei | reverse complement strand
TGCCTTCTAATGGCCGCCTCGAACTCCTCTTCTTCAGTAGTTGGGTCGAGATCCAAGACCTTGACCTCGATATGGGGGACGAGCTGAACCACGCTACCCCTACGCCAACAGTCTCCTCAATCGCAGCCGACAGCTCGGCTCTGCCTTTAGGACCTCCACGTAGCTCAGACTCTCGGCCGGTTTGATCAGAATCGCCTCAGGTCGTGCTCGCCGGATGCAGGCTCCTCCTTTCCTTCTGCCTTCTTCGGGGTCGAGGTTGCTGCCGTAACCTGGCGAGTCCTCTGCTTCTTAATCATTGGCTTGGAAGAGCTCGCCTCCACTGGATTCAGGGTGACCTCCCTCTCTCGCTTCATATCGTCGGAAATGAGAGCCACCACGGATTCTTCGGGCTAAGTGCAGTTTGGGCTTGTACGCTTCCCAGCCTTGACCTTCCTCTTTCTGGATATTACTCTCATCCTGGCAGTTCTTCCAACATTTTCGATGAGATCCCTATAAAGCACTTCGCTCGTAATTGATCTATCACGTAGTTTCTTTACTAATTGCTGCGTCTCTTTTAAGCCTTCCCTAACTGGAAGCCACATTTTGGTCTTTCGGTTTGCAGAGATCCCGTAGTTCCTTTATTTTCCCCTCTAAATCTATGAGCAGATGATGCTGATCCATGAGGGTGACCTCCATCTCCACTACACCCCTCTTACTAACAGACGTTTCCCCTTCCTCCGTCACGTCCAAAGGACCACCCAACTCCTCACATAGAGGCACTGTTCGAAACACGATACCCTGGTGCAATTCAGTCCTCGGCACGGTTCTTAAAACCTCAACTTGGGTGCCGTCCGCCACCTGGGGACGCGCCACGTATGGGTTATAGACTGCCACTGTGGCATCTGGTTGGTTGGTTGTATAGGGTGGTGATAAAACTCAACGTGCAGCCATCTTTTTGTGGTGAGTTTTGAGTCACTTCAGTTCTTCATGAAACGAGCCAAGAGCTGCACTTCACTCAGACGCAAAAAATCTAAAATATTGGCCCAATTTGACCTCTTCCTCTGTCCCTGTATTACTAGGAAAGCGTTCTAAACAGACAAAAGTGACGAATTATGATAAGTTGAGTTCATTTTAGTAAAAAGAAACAAAACAATTTTCACAGTCGGGAACATTTCTTTACGGTTTTTTAAGAAAATGTTCTAAATTGTTCGAATTTTCGAAACTTTGAACGGGTTGCGGAGAGGGAAGAGGTTGAACGAAAAGTTTCTCTGTTTTTCTGAAGTCAAAAGGCAACTTTCCATGCTATTAAATTTTCAATTTCGAAAATTCATTTCAAACGACTTACTCTTGTGGAAAGTGTTACTTGAGACCCTGCTGAGAATATCAGTAAACCTTCCGCTTTTCGGCGTAAAACAATTCAAAAACATATTCCTTGATTTTCCTTAGTTTTCATAATAACCCTTAAAGTTTTGTTACTAAATGATTGAATTTTTAGAATATTAAAAAAAATTTCAAGCTTAACACAAGCACGGATCCACGATATCAGCAAATGTACCTAGTTTATTTTCAGCATACTTCAACTATTTTTTTACAAAGATGTGACAATCCACGAACAACAAAAAAATAGTTACGCGGGCCCTGTTTTTTAAAATTTACTGCTTCACATTTTTCGAAATAATTTTCTTAGTGACTGCAGTCGAATAGATTATTGATGAAGGATATAATTATATTTGTAACAAAGTTAGTGTTATTTATTAGGGATTTTTTGGCTGAGTTTTTCACACTTTTGTAGAGGGGTCAACATTTAAGGTAGTATTTCAAACATCTTCAAATGTACCATTTTATAAAAAAATCAATTTCGAGCTTCTTTTTTGAAGGTCAAATATTTACTTCTTCAAATAAAGTTTGTAATCAATAGAAATTGTATACAAATCCTATGAAGACTATGGTAGGAATCTTTTTTTACTGGTATTCAAAAAGCTATACATCGCAGAATTAGACGGTATCCACGCAACGCAGATTGGAAAATAGTAGCGAATCTGGGTGGAGTCTATGCAGAATGCATTTTGCAGAAATTGTGCAGAAAATGGTCCAACAGAATGTGCACAGAATGTTTGCAGGGCGCAGAGACAATAAAGCAAACATTTCAGACACTCCTATGGACACCACAGGTGCTCAAGGAGAACTTTGTCTGATATTTTCAAGAGTTCGAAATACCTAATGGACCCCTTTTTCGGAAAGGTTGACTAAAGTTTTCATTCCAAAATTCAGCTTCCCTGAGGAAATTGTATTTAGGAGTCATGTAGCAGTTGAAAGTCATGAGAATAGAAAAATAGAAAAACTTACAGTCATGTATGGAACTTTAATGCGCGACTGCAGAATGCGCGTCTGAGTGAAGCGCGTATGTGCAGCAACCATGGTGATAGGACGAGAACAAGCAGAATATAATACAATTATGGCGTCAAGCGTCTAATTCATAATAGTTTTAGTACACACTTTGCCACATTTTCGAGTTACAACAGTGAAGTAGTGAAATACTGTGAATGGAATAAGATTCAGTGCAATTAGATATTTTTCAATGTAATGTAGCATAAGTAAAGTTTTAGATTATTTCAATAAAACCTTTTAAGACTAAAAAGAAATAATTTTATATTTACATTGAATTGTAGTATGGGAAAAATGTAAACTGGGTATAGGAAAAATACAATGAACCTATAGTACAATTAGCATTTCCCCATACCCAAGTATGGAAAAAATACTAACCCGGTATGGAAAAATTCCCACACACGTACAACTAGTTACCCATACAGATGTATGGAGAAATTTCAATACGTATATTATGGGAAAATTAACCATACATTTTTCTTACACTGTGCTTTTAAACCTCATTATTATTCGAAAAAAATAAATAAGAAGAAAAGTATTCAGAAAAATGTTTTCGCCACTGGGTACATAAAGAGATGCCAGGATATAGCTTCAATATTTAAAGAATTACTATTGTCAATCTTACACTGTGAAGTTAGTGAGTTTATTGAATAATAATAATGAATAAATAAATGATAGTACTTCTATCAAAAGAAAGTTTCTATAATCCCTAGAAAAAACGGTGAAGTTCACAAAACACAATAAGAAAGACTTGATATCGCCTTTATAGCGCCACACTTAATATCATGCATATGAATAATAGATTGTATATCAATTCGTCTGTTCCGCAATGATATGTCTCACTCCATCCAGGCGGACGTGGACTTCTCAATCTCCAGGGTCTTCATAGCCCAACTGTTCTAGGTACAGCTTACATCGTTGCCAATGACAGAGATCCTCTCCTAAATGTGGCCAGGATCCACGAGAAGATTGGCAAAGGAGCATTCCTTCACAGATGCTTAGCAGGTGGCTGACGCCCTTCTCCTGAAGAGGCTTCACTTTCGCATGCCAGGATGGTGTCATTTCCACCTTTGTATACCGTGACCGCATTTTATGTCAAGAAGTTCCCAGCAATAGGTGCAGAGCGTGTCATGCACACGCTGAGTCCATAGAAAACATACTATCTGGGTGTCCCACCTCGAGGGAACAATGTAGCTCTACAGACATAATGTGGTCCTGAGAGTGCTTGGGTGCCATCTCTGTCGCTCGTACGGTGTTGACTGCGACCCTGCCCTGACGAATGCTCCGAGGCAGATAGAGTAATTTGTCCAAAACGAGAAGTACCCAATTTTCTGAAACTACACTTTCCGGACAGCTGTCTCCGTTGCACACTCAAGGCCTGACATCGTTTTTCATGACTTCGAGAAACCAACTATATTCGTGATCGAATTCTCGGCTCAGGTTGACTACAAAATCAGTGTCAAGGAAAAGAAAAAGTAGGAGAAGTATCAAAACCTCAAATGGGAGTTGCAACGACTGTGTCCTAAAATATTCGGTTAATGTAATTGTGCTTGTAATCGGAACGTTCGGAGATGCCAAACTATCATTGGTTCGTAACCTTAAAGCCATACCTGCGTACAATAGCTATTTGTGTTAAAAGTGCGCAAAATAGGCGATTGCCGAAGAGTGTGAAACTTGCAGCATGAACCGCAGGCTCGAAGCACGAGGTGGAGGTGAGCGCACGAGCGAAGCGAGTACGATAACGAAGAAGAGTACGAAGAGCTGAAGGCAAATGCTGCAATAACACGAGTAGTAATCGCCTGTGCGTAAGGGTATCCACGCTATTTTTTGCAAAACCCACCCGAGAAAATTATTCAGCACTTTTTGATTTTAATTTCCTTTTCAATTAAATCACGGAATTCCGCGAATTCCATGAAATTCGTAAATTCCGCGAATTCCACAAATTTTAAGAATTCTATTAACTCCATGAATTCTATTAATTCTATGAATTCCGTAAATTCTATTAATTCAACGAATTCCATAAATACCATTAACTTCTTGTATTCCGTGATTTTCGTGAATTCTTTAAATGTCACGTATTACGTATTCATTGGATTCCATGCATTTCTTTAACTTGGTGAATTCCCTGAATTCCACGAATTCCATTCATTCATTGAACTTCGTGAGTTCTATGAATTACGTGAAATCTATGAATTCATTCAACTTAAATATTCTTTCAAAGTTGCGCTTCTACCGTGCGTCCCGAGAAACACACATTTTTTTAAAGAATATTTTTATTTTTCCGGTGTGCAAAGTTTCGAATCTCTGAAGTACGCATGCGCGTCCATTGATTCGATTCGCAAAGGAGAGATGTTTCAAAGTGCGCATGCGCCATTATCATTCCCGCACTGTTGTCTTAACATTTTTCGCCTTCAGTTATAGATTAGAAATAATCTACTTGAAAAGATTCAAATAATCTACTGAAAGGTACTTTTACGTTTAGGTTTATGTGAAGAATTCCTGAAAATAAAATCAAGAATCTAATGACCGGACAGCCCCCCTCAAATTTTCCCATTCCAATCTGAAAAAATCCCTTTCCTTTCCTCTTCTAAAAAAGAAAAAAAAAGATTAAGTTTTCATTTATACAAAAAAGTGCAGGCAAAACTGAAACTTTCATGCAATTAATGTTTCATAATAAACTAACTTTTAGTATAGATTGGAAGTCCGAATTCGGGGGTGCATAAATAATCGATGTTTTAGGTCATTCCTTCGGATAGTCCAAACACGTTTTTCTTTTAAAAGCAGTACTTCATCAGTGCTTACGGAATATCCTTTTCTAACATCTGAATTATATATTCCTTATAACTTGCAGCGTTTTCCTTTTCATGCTTTATGTTTTTTCTCTCTGAAAATCTCAATCGTTGAAAAGTCCTAGATTTGCTTCCTTCTTCAAAGTTGAAGCGGTTCAGAATATAGATTTAATCCACACTCCTAAAATTCATTCAAGGCGGGCGAAGTATAAAATAGATACGCTACTGAGCGAGAAGAGTGAAATTCCGATGCCAAAGGGTCCGGTAACGCGATTACGAAGAATTGTCAGTCGACACTAATTAATCGGAGAAGGATCACGTTTAGTGTCCGGCTTCCCTCGTTTCCGAGAATTAGCGTAGCAGTTTTAGGAAATCGGTTCGCCAGCGAACAGAAACAGACAAGGCAGCGCATCATAGATCCAGGACGAATCATTGAATGAACAGTGAATACCAATTTGAGGAACTTGTATTAATTTATTTTGTGCTAATATAAATAAATATCAAAAAAATAAAACAAACTCTTAGTGTTCGGAAATCTACGCGGAGTGTCGGGATGCGTCTTCGAAGGGGGGTGGGGGGTCAGATGCCTAGGGCTGAACTTCTTTTGAACCCACCTAAGCGTTGAGAAGATCAGGAGGTCTGACAGATTCTTTTCAGCAGGGCGCGCTCGTCGGGCTCTGGCGTGGCTACTTCTAGGTCGATTCTTTGAACTGGGGGTGCGTCCAGTTTTCCTAGCCTGTGCCTACCGAATTGACAAACCGTTGATTCCGGGCATTAATTTGATGGTACGGGGAGTGCTCTGACAATCTGAAAATCGCCAGTCTACGGACGATAGTGGGTTCATCGCTCTCGGTCACTGGGGTGTCACTGATTTTTCAACCCGACTCAGCTCGGGAAAATCGATCGGTAGATCGCAATCAAACGGAGAGAGGGTATGGATCGGCTACCACGGGAAAGAGTGGAGAATTTCTGAATCCAAAGATTAGTCAAATCCCCAAAATGATGTCAGAAACTCTCCGCTAATAAAAAAAAACAGACATTGGGAGGTAAAATTAAATTGAATTACGCAGTCAAATGATTGAAATACGCAGTCAAATGGGAGTGCGAGATATTCTCCCTAAAAACACCAAATTATATGTCTTTAAATCATTCTGAATTATGGGGTGTCAAATCGACGGGAGTCATTAATAGCGTCACGAATTATCGCGATCCGGTTCTCGCTTCTGGGATCCCGGTTATAAAAAAAAAACATCAAAGTTTTACGAGATTTATCAGCAAAATAAACTCACAAAATATTGATGCCAGGATTGACCCTGAATTGAGGGACAATTACATCTCCCGGGAATTTTTGATCAGCAATTATTTTCAAATCAACGGGGTTGAGAGTGCTTAAAAGCGAAAGTGAATTTAACGTAAATTGGGAGCCATAAATTGTGGACACAGTTCCTTTTCTCTTAGTTGTTAACAATCAAGCTTTAAGTTTCAAGTTTATCGTCCTTCCAGGATTGCTACCAACTTGCATACTTGGTACCAGTTTCCTGAGAACGGCACAGAAAATGGTCGACAGAACCCAATTTTCTTGATCTGAATATCAAAGAAAAAGGGGCTAAAATCGATACAACACCAGTTGCAAACTAAAATCATAGAGGGTAAATTAAAAAGGTCCCCCAATTCAGGCGTCAGTATAAATGAAATCGTCATTTTCATATTAGTAAAAGAAGAAAGTTTAAAGTTCATAAATAATGTTCAACAGATTGCCGTTAAAATCCAATTTCATTCGCTTCCGTACCGAAAAGCTTCCAAATCAGTTTAAACTATTTAAAAAAATGTTTTACTTTCATATTTCTACGCTGTAGTATTGTTCCGGAAGTTACAAATTTTCAACATTTCTGATGTCGTTCAAAAAAATAGTACTTGAGCTTTTCTTTTAATGTGTGTTCCTAAATCTGTATGTAGGAAAATAGACGGAATTTCCTTTTTGAAGACATAATACTTTTGGTTTCACCAATAAACGATTATGCGAACTGGATCTTTAAATGCTAGCTTCCAGTGTAGCATTACTTCAGCTGCTTTAGCATTTGAAACCTGCTCTACAGGATGCTTTGGATATAATTTACGTCATTTCGTGCATCCAGTTTAAAGTTCAGTTTGGTGAAAAAATTTCTTCACATTCAGTATCTTCCTGATATTTATTTAAATGTTCCTTGTTAAGATTATTTTCTGTTCGAGAAATTCATTCCAACATTTTATAAATATCTTATGGATTCTTCGCAGTAGCTAACATAATCCTAACTTTTTCTCTGGCTTCCAAATTCAAACTTTAACTTAGTCTTGAATATTTGCTGCTGCTAAAAATCCTCACGTATCGCCAGATATTTTGTATTAAGGATAATCTAACACAGTTTTTTAGGAAGGTCATTAACATCAGTTCTTTTTGACGTATCTCTCTTCTTTCCAGCTTTGTCAGTCTGATCTCTAATTATTAAGAAGTAAATTGAGTTAACGAATTGTTCATAATTGGTCAAAACACTATTAAAGACTTCCTTTTATAGGCCAGCTTCAAAAGTAACTACATCTTCTTCCTTTGCGATTAATCCTGGTTGATTTTTAACGGGATTTTTTTCAAGTGGCAGCAGTTTCTTTTTCATTTGCAATTTAGCAAAGAAGCTTCCTTTTAATTGTCAATCTTTATTTGACGAAATTACATTTTTGGTACACAATGAACTATTTCTTATGAAATAGGCTTTTGAATTTACGTTTGATGACTTACTGCGTCTGTGGTCTGCCTAGGACTTATTAATTTGTTTATAGCATAAGTGCAATCACGATTAAATGAACTTAGAAAATCATAGATTTAATGTGTTCTATATGATTCAAGTATCCTAATTTCGTTTTTCGAATGCGATTGAATCAAAATTATAGATTTTTGGTTTTGTTTTGACATTTATGAAAGTTTTACATAAAATCTTCTGTGGAGAATTTTTTTCAATATCGTTGAAATTACTACGTTTCTCATTTTCAATAAGCTTTGAATGTCATAAGTTGCAGCACTGTAACATTGTTTCAGTTCACCTAATTGTAGTTACTAATGTGGATTTGCTTATACGTGACGGTAACTTCCCTCTTTCCTACACAACTATAGGTGTGGCTGTCCTTTGGTGAACAGATCATGCAAGCAGCAAATAAGGCAGCCCTAGTCACGACGGCACCAAGCAGGCTTATGGTTAACGTGAATGGTCCGAAAGACAGAAAACGCAGACTACTAATGTCAGTGGCCCAGTCAATAATATTCTACGGAGACGAAATATGGGCAGCTGCACTCAAAAAGAAGACAAATATAAGACACTTGGCAACGGTTCAACAGAAAGGCGCTCCCCGAATTACGTGCTTCTATCCAACGTTGTCAGTACCAGCGACTTTATTTATTGTGAGGAAGACGCCGATAGATTTACTAGCCCTAGAGAAGAAGGAGGTGTTACACAGGAGACCCGACGTGAACAAAGGGAAAACGAAAGAAGGAGCTGGAGCAGGTACCTTGGAACGATGGCATCAACACTGGAGCAATGTGACCGTGGAAGATGGACCGTAAGGTTGATCCCAAATATGAACGCATAGTTAAATCGTAAAGACAGATAAACCCATTTTTATTTAACGCAACTTCTCTCACGATATCGGTACTTTCGTTCCTACATCCACAAGAGGAAGAAAGTAAGCAGTGAAAATTGTGTTTCCTGCGAGGCAGAAATCGACGACGCGAACCACATATTCTTCGAGTGTGAATGCTGCGCCGAACTCAATCATACGCTGCAGAGCGAAATAGGTGAAATAGTGCCAGGAAATATTGTTGAGCTGATGCTTCAAAGAGAAGAATGGTGGGACCAGGTATCTACCAATGTCGAAATTATTCTACTCAAAAAGCAAGAAGGACAACCAGCATTACACCAGCTCCGCTGATGAGGGCAATGCGAGCAGTGAATGGCAGTAAGAAGTTACCCGCTATATGTAATCATATCCAGCAAGGGTGTTCGAAAAACCGACAAGCCTGTTTCACGAAATCGTTTTTCTGCTAATGACTGCCTAAGATCTTTGTTTTTACCAGAAACGACACAGTTTCGAGCGGACGAAATCAGCAGGAGTTAGAGGCAGCGTAATCAACCACCCCCGATGTGCTGTACCAACGCGCTAAAAAGGACGAAGCGTACATGTTCATTGCGATCCGAAGCCGACGAATAAAAGAAACCAAGAAGAGGCCTTAGCAGATACATTATAAAAACGGCACTCCCTGAAGTAATCGGTCCGTTGTCCTGGGGGAAATACTGTCAATGAGAAAGGGTGGTGTTTTTTTGTGGGTCGTTGGTGGCGTCATTATACACTGAAAAAAACGATTAGCTGGGACAATTAATAAAATTTTTGGGTAAACTATTTTAGTTAGTAAATAATGGTACTTCTATTTAGTTTCATTGTGAGAACTATGTTTATTAGCTGGCACACGAGTAGTTGTCGTTACTATCTAATAAGCTAGACTAACTACCCCAGTTTGTCAAAACCACTCTCTGTAGGTAATTGATCTTACTAATACAGTTAGTAATGTCTACTAAAGTGGGTATAAATATTTTCTTTTTGTTACCGAAACTAATTCAATTAGCTGTCACTATTTATATCGAAATATAATTTCGAAAGATCCTATTGGGCATGCGGATATATATTTTTGAGATTTCTTAGTTAATCTGATATCAGTTCAGCTGGTAAGGCGGTCCGAAAAATATTTCCGCATGTCTACTAGAATCTTTGTGTTTGCAAATGCGCTCTGTGGGTTATGATTTCCACTAAGACTTACCATAAAATTCGTTTGATTTTACAATATCGTATACATACCATCAAATGCTTGGATATAATTTCCTAAGCCTAAACTTTCCAGCACTTCTCATAATCCCATCATTTCTATAAAAAGGAAAGAAGAAGTGAAAAGCGAGTTACAAAGTTCATGTCTGAAAGTTGCCTGTCATTTTATCACCGATTTGTTGGCATCCTTGTCACATTCTCAGTCGTACCAACCAAGATAACAAATAAAATAGTTACGCTAACTACTTTTATTTGTTAAAGAAGTCAATTAGTGGTACAGATAACTTAAGTATTAGTAACTCTGAAAACTAAAATATTACTAACTTATATTAGTTATGAGAATTACAAACGGTTTCCTAAGCCGACTATTTGATTAGTCGGCGTTACTAAGTGAATAGTTGTAGGAACCAATGAATCATTTACTAATAAGAAGGTAATCTACCCCCATTATTCATTTTTCTCAGGGTAATGATCCAATTAAGATCTTCGCTTATATACATTAAAACCGTTGTAGTGGTTATATCAATATCACCATACTAACGGGAAGTGCGAAACCTTCTCGTTGTATTATTAGAACTTTTTCGCCAGCTCTCGTAAAAAAAAGAAAAAATAGCTGTGACTCTGGACTGTAAGATAGTAATACACAGGGGTGGACCGGAAGTTCTTGCTTGTTTGAAGTGTGCAAATCGAATTCACTTGACTTTCTGTTCAAGAAGAAAGATAGAGACTATAAAGCAAAAGTTGTTACTCTTGAGTACGCGCTTACTGTCAATGACCAAGCGGCTCTGTATATTACGATGAAAATGTATTTTCTGCTTTTGACGCAAAATAAAGAACTTATGAGCACTATGGACTTTGTAGTCATACACCTGTTAAGCATACAATCTACGAAAGGAGTAACAAGACAACTACTGCCTCAGACCAATAAATATTTAATTTTTCCTAGTCGAACACGACACAAGCAATAAAAAAAGATTAATTGACAAAAGAGATTCACTAAAAAAGGATCTACAAATTAAAAAAAAAATTTATAGGCATAGTGAGTAAATTTACTTTTAACCGTACAAAACATGATTAAAAATACTAAAATAAGAAAAAAATAAAAAGACAATACAAGTAAGTATGATTCACTATCAGCGTTTATTATAAATTGCGCTGATATAAATTTCTTGAATTGATACATATTTCAGCGTAACTAAGAATAAAATTTAATGAAAAATAAGAAATATGTTAAATTAATCGTTATAACAACAATTTGTGCCTTATTTGCCAATATCTGAATAAGAAATCCCAGGTTCATGTTTCTATTCTGATTATCAGTAGCGTCTTCATAGCCCATGTGGAAAAGTTAGTTGGGGCCAGACTGGGCCCCAACCAGATTGCCCAACTAATAGTTGGGCCCCAATTGGGCAGCCCAATTATTGCCCAATTGGGCAACTGTCTGGGCTGTAACACTCTGCCCAACGAATGCCCAGATTGGAGCTTCGTTGGGCAATCTGTCTAATGCCCAATTAATATAAGGTAAGATGCTGGGCCTTAGTTGGACAGCCCACTTTATGCCCA
>JAWWLR010212382.1:0-13690 GCA_035041075.1 Acraspis erinacei | reverse complement strand
GAGGCTGGAGAACGCAGCTATAGATATTGGGCACAGTCTAAGCCGTATAGTATATCTATATATATTCGTGACGTATGAGTATACAGCGTCGTCACAGAATGCAGAGACGTGTATTAGGCCTATAAAACCCGAAAGTACCAGCATGGGTCAGTTTCTTTTACAGTTACAGTTCTTATCAAATTTCGTCGGTCTTCTTTATTTCAACGTATCTAATCCAGTGTCTTAAACCGGAATTTCTCGGTTATTAGTGTGTGCACCCTTGTGACAGTGTTGTGCACTGGGAAACCCGAGTCTGGGATTTCCCACCTGTGGATTATTATTTTGGACCCACACTTTACAAGAATTAAGGATTGATCTATTTTTGTGACACCAAGTCCTAATTGCACACCCTTACTCTCGACTATGGTCACAAGTGGCAATAATTGCAACCTACACATCATTTACTCTCCACTGATATTTTCGGTAAGCAATAATTCTATTAATTTCTAAAAATCTGTTTTACCAAATCTCCTTGGCCTATAATAATTCCAAACCTTTTATTTCAAGGTTCTGACCAGGGACTAGCTCGTCTTCAGTCAACTTCCTGCTGAATATAAATTCTATTTTTTTAATTTTTTATAATATATTATTTATACATTATTATTGGTTACTCTTTCCTCTTCCCTGTATTATTCTCTGTGCCAAATAAGTGAGTTTTTTGAAGACTTGTAATTCTTGTACAGTGAAGAATAGGAGCTTGCTTTTTTTAATTTACGCATATTTTCTGCACTAGAACTTTTGCTTTAGCATTGTTAACGTAGCTTTTCCCAGAAACGAATTATTTGAAGAAAATCGTTCTTTGTTCTAATAACTATAAATTTAATGTAATTTAGATCAAATCTAGAACTGTTTTTGGTAAAATTAACAGGTTTGAAAGTACAGATACATTCAGAATTGGGGGTTTTAACTTCTTTTTTGAAAAAATCGGGGTTCTTTGAAAAGTCGTAATTCCCCAGTTTTTGAGATAGAAGATTCTATTCTTTTATCTTTTTTAGAATTTACTCTAATTTTTCCCAGAAATAGAATGGAGGGAGTCAGTGTACTTAAAGACGATTTTAGGATTTTTTTCGGAAATATTTCCGGGATGCGCTGTAGTCATTTCTGGAAAATTTCGAATATATATACGGATCCCTCAATAAACGGTTTTAGCAATAACAATAAAAAGCACGCGTTACAGGTTTCAAGCGGTGGAAAGAATTGTTTTCGTAAGAGATGCATAGACCCAGGAAAAAATCTTTACTCAAAGATAGGATCGTATTGAATATGTCCGAAAAAGCTATGAATATATAAACAACAAACTATAAGAAATATTAGCTAAGGTAAGGAAACTCGTTATCTGTCGAAATAAGTGAGAGATTTTTGTTTAAAAATTAGGTCATTGATATAGTCGAATCTCACTTTAAGTAGTGAAAACATTTTCTTCACACAAATTAAACTTCATCTGCTGAAGTAAAAGTCTTTTACTTTTTCATAATTGGATGATGTGTTACCATGGTTCAAAGAAACTTACCGCAAATTTTACGTTATATTATTTAGAAGCATAGAAATAAATTTTTATTATTGATAAATTACTATTTTTAAAAACATTTAAACTACTAAGACTTAACATTAATTTACGGTTTGTTCAATAGATTTTAATCGAAACTTTATAGACATAAATATATCATGCTTTAACTTCAGATTTAAGGAACTTCCATGAGTATAAACAATTTTTCATTAATGCTGGACAGTTGCTTATATTGAAATTTTTTATATATTTAAAAATAAGCTGGTAAAACTCTTTTATATTAGAAATGTGTACTAGAGAAATACTATTGTTCAAGAAATGGTACCGCAGAAGTAAATAATCCCAAGAAAGAACGCTTTTATGTTACTGTTTATAATGGAATTAGAACTTTGCATACGAAAAATGTTAAAAAGCGATATACACATGAAGGGACGGCGGGCTAAACTTGTTAACTGACATTTCAGAATTTTCACACGGCGAAGGAAAATCATTCTTATATTTGCAATTTCCAATATTTTTTAAACTGCAAATTTTTTTCGTTCATTTACTACAGAAATGCAATATACTTTATTTTTATAACTTTTGAATCAAAATTGAACGTTAGATGTCAAGTGAAAGATATTAATATTTTATCTACAAGGGGTCGAGCGGCGCAAATCTGGCTCGCATTTTTCTCTGTTGTTTTTCAAGCTCCTGGCAAGTTTTACATATCAAATTATTTGGAATCGAATGCTGAATTTAGATGTGCTTGCAAATATTTCAAATAGTTTATTGCCAAAATTTGCTGGGCTTTCGTAGTTGAGACGCGTCACTCACCTTCCTCTTTGGAGCAATCTGTAGACCACAAGATTAAAACTAACGGGAAAGTATCCACAAATAACTTTCGAAACACACATACACTTAACTGCTCATACACTAACATGTCGATGGGTTCTACGAAGAATAGGCTATATTTTCGTTACCGTTAAGAATTAGGCTAACTTCATTTTGTATGAAATTGAGCAAACACGTAGTACTGTTAAAAGAAATAAAACCTTAAAATTTTTTTTTGAAACTTACAGGAGCATAAATTACATTACAAACTGAAATACAAAATACTGGACTTTTGAGTTCGTAGCAAATGTTTCGAGAACTAATGGCTTATTTATCCCCACTGAAAGCTTGGCTAAATGAACTTGGCCTAATTCTTAACGGTGAAGAAAAGATAGTCTATTCTTCGTAGAACCCATCGATGTGTCTCACTGGCCTATTATACTAGTAAACTGAGACGATATGAGAAAAAACGCGGATTTCCCATGAAACGCCATATGCAGTTAACATGTTTAGACCTCGAACCTATGCTTCAGATACAAAAACGCGATTTTCTAAAATCCATTAAGAAAAACCTAAAAGGAATGTTGTCGTATTGTTCACGGGATATTAACTGCTCATGAAAGATGTTCCAGAAAATACAAAAAAATTCATTTCGAAGACAATGTCAGTTAACAGGTTTCGAGCGCTTAAATTATGTAAAAATGACAAATATTTTCCAACTCTCAACAATGAATTGGTCCCATCGATGTATATAATTACAAATAGGACTTGACGCAGGTACTTTCATTTTTGATGTGCTGAATACATCTATTTTTTGCACATTTTGAATCATGACCAAATATCAAACTTTTTTGAAGTATTATTGAAAAAAGTGGTACATAAAATGAATTTAAAAAAATGATAATTCGTAGCAGCAGTTTTGAATTAAGGGGTCTACCCACTCTAGAATTTTGAGAAAAGAAATTTTTTATTACTCTGCATTTGGGCAACTGCTAACTTTGCTGTTCTGGATGAAAATGAACATTATGACGAAACAGAAGGCATACTGTATGGTGCAGACATCGCTACCTAAGCACAGGTAACGTTTTTTTACGATTTTTCATTTAAAAAACTTTGAACGCGTTTTTCTCGAAATAACGTTTTTCGATGCTTTGTTGATAAAATTTCCGAAACAACTGAACCGATTCTTATAAAAATGGAATCACATGCTCCTTACGTCTATAGCTATAAAGCATATCAAGCGTTTTTTCAAATTTTGGTTTGAGCTTTTTTTCGCCAAAAATAGTGAAAAAACACGTTTTTTCTCTCGAAAAATGTCCGCCATTTTGCTATTTTTGCATATATCAAAAATCGTATCATATGTGCTATATCGATGAACATACTGAATCTAAAGCCGTTTGAACCTTTTTTCGAGGACATTTTTTCGACTACCATTATCATAAATAAAAAGTGGCTAAAATGTATTTATAGGTGAATAACACAGGCACACGAAAAAAAGCTCTTGTCCATCAGACGAAATGAACATTTCTATACGTTTTTGATGTCGCTGAATCCGAATTCGGGGTTGGTTTGACACGGCTTAGGTTGCATTTCGTGCCTAACCTCAAAACCATGATGAAAGTTGGAACATTTATGGAAACAACCAGAAAGAAAACCGGTTATATGTTTTCAGGGTAGCTGAGTCCAAATTTAAAGGTCACTTGACTTAGCGTGGTCGCATTCCATTCATAACCTAATAAAATTAAAACACTGACAGCTGTTCTCGACTTAAAATGTTTGTATTCAGCATGCGATACATAAAACTGGTCAGCCATTCTTTAAGCATGGCTAACAGTTTGTGGCACAAAATCCTGCATCCTTGACAGATACTGTGACGATGAAAACTGCCCCGAAAGGGGATGTGTAGAATGATTCGTTGTCAGATTTGTTGAGGTAACGAAACCAGCAAAGGCGCGCTGCCTTGCAGGTGGGCGTGAGGTTGTCCGCTGATCTGGTGAAAGACTTTGGAAAGCTTTTGTAATATCCCTTAAGTTTAGCGATTATTGTTATGAGTACTGCGTTAATGATTTTCTTAAATTGTGTTTATCAGTCGGTACACGGTATTCCGTCTTATCGATAGGGCCTTAACCATTCGTCTCACAACGATTAGTATCCATGTAATCAAAAGTAAAATAAATGAGAGTTGTTATTATTCTAAAACTAATAATATGGATTTCTAGTCCTTTTCCATAGTGCTTAGAACAAAAGCGTAACAGCTTGCTTTATTTTATGAACCTAAAGTCGCACTTCTTGGATTCTCACCTAGATTACTTTCCAATGAATTTGGTGGATTACAGTGAGGAGCAAGGAGAAAGATTCTATCAAGACATAAAGGAGATGGAACGTAGGTATCACGGAAGGTGCAATGTGAATAAATTAGCAGATTACTGCTGGGCATTGCAAATAGATGTTGTTCAAAAATCAGTGAAACGTCACAGAAACCCCCTGCGTAGGTCCTTCCAGAATAAAACAACAAGACACCATAGGAAAAAATAAAAGAAAATTTTCATTTACGTGTCAGGGACAGTTTTCGGTGTCGAGATTCATTTTTTCAAGGTTATGAATGGAACGCGAACTCGGCGAGTCAAATTAACTGTAAATTTGGACTCTGCGACCCTGAAAACATGTAACCGCTTTGCTTTCTGGGTGTTTCCATGAATGTTCTAACTTTCGTCATTTTCTTGAGGTTAGCAACTGTTACCTAATTAAAGAACACCAGTTACCGTATAATCGTAGTGTTTATTAAGAGATACTGTATACATAAGCTTTTGGTACAAACGACGAGGTCCCAAGCCAGACTACCGGAAGGACGAGCTGGGACTCGCGCACGCTCTGGCGCTGTGTTGCCAGATTGTTCTACTGAGGCCGTGTTGCCAGATCGCTGTCTGAACCTCATGACAGCAATGAAATGTGACCTGACCGAGTCAAACCAATCCCAGATTTGGATATTCATGATATTAATGTTTGAAACATGATAGTTAATCACTTGAAAAGTAATTCTTTTCATAGCTAAATATCGAAATAGCTATTTTTTAATATAAAAAACACAACTAAGGCAATAGTTCATTTTCTTTCTAGTGCAAATTATAAGTAAACCTGACCTTAAGTATATTCTTACAACAATATAAGAAATGCACGAAGCGCGTGTTTCCTCGTAAGTAAATTTAGGTACAATAAATGAAGATCGCAGTTCATTGCTTTAGCGCCCAACATGTTTATTTTCTGTGACCTTAATTTACATACATTATCATTTTATTAGTGTATTGGTTATAATTTTAAATATTTAAGTGCACGTTATATAGTCCCAAAATAGTTAAGTAGCAGTGTGTACGAAGATTTTTTTTAAATTTGAATACAGAATAACGGGATATTTAAATTATGTAGTAAATTAAAACAGACATTGAATAGCGAAATATTTGTATCGAATGATGATTTAGCATATGGAACACTTATTAGCTGGATTCATTTTGGTACCAAGCTGAAAATTGAAGTCTCTTGCAAATTCTGGACAGTAAGATACTGTATCTACGACTCTAAATTCTGATGGACCAATACCGATGGTCTCAATGATTTTCTTAAAAAAATCTAGTGCGTCTTTGGCACATTGTTGGAGAGCTGCAACAATCCAGAAAATCGGTGTTATTGGTTAATCTGTTAATTCACGCAATTTGAGTTCGGGTAGGTTTCTTTCTGCCGGCGCTTGATAGGCTCGGTATGCTAATTTTCGTCCTGGGTTGTCATTAATGTTGCTTATTTGTGTTAAGGCACCATTCAACCACTAAGTATTATACATACCACGAAGTACCCGCAATGCTTTTCCTTTTACAGAAGATTCATACGCAATTTATAACATATCTAGTTTGCTCCGCACTGTTACAAACTGCTCATACAATCGACATGAAAAACGCCCCTCTGGAAGCTTACGCTGCTTGTTGTTAAACCACAATTTCCAGACGAGATTGTAAATCTAATTTTCCAAAGGGGAACTAATCTTTCTAAGCATCTCACAATGTGTGGATGAATCTTTAAGCTCTTTAACATGCAGATGATATGTCAATAAGAGATCCAATAAAAAGATTTCCCGTAGTAAATCCAGAACATTCACAGGATGTGCCATTCGTAGCACGAACGACATAGCCATTCACAGGTTGCTGCGTCTTTGGAGATGTGACTGTTTGATGGGTAGCTACAGGCAAGATTCTCTTTTACTGTGAGGACATTAGGCAACCCATGTACGACCGCTTTTTGCAAAGGAGAAAAGCTCCTTTGTCCGCTTCTTCGTGCTTCTTAATAATTTTTAAAGAGAATTCCATCGATTTGCAACGATATGTGCTGTATCCAGAATAATAAATCAAATAATCAAACTCCACAGAATATTCCTCGACACTCCATAGAGCTACGTGTACTTGCTTTTGATTTTCAGGTTTTCCGCGAAAGTACCCTTTATGGTGATGTAGTGCAAAAGATAGTGGAAATTGTGTAAGGAAAATGAGTCAGACGTTGTTTTCCAGATGAGATATTAAATCTGGATTTCCAAAGAGACATAAATCTCCCTATGCCCCTCTGGATATGCGGATAAACTTTTAAGCTTCCGAAGGGTATATGGTACGTCTTTGTTAGCTGCTTTTTTGCAGACAAATATATCGATGAACAGATTCTCCTGACATTCTGCTACGCCTTTCTTTGAGTCGCATTTTTCATAAATTTCTTACCACACAAGGCCGATAGTTCGCACAACCCTATTATTTAAGATAACTGTAAATATCTTATACAAGTGTATTGAGACAAGCGATTGGGCTGCAATTCTTTGGTTCTACTAAGGTGCCCATGTCTGACAGGAGTATTATTCGGGTTTTAGATATGAATTGAAAATGTGGGCCAGATGCTTGTGGATTGAAGGAAACTTCTTCTACAAGAATGGTTTGATACCATCTGGTCTCGGAGCGGAATAGCTTTTCAAGCTCTTAATCCATTCTTCATCTCCTTCTTAGGAGGGGGGGGGGCATTCTTCCGCAGGTATTGTGAGGGCATTGTACAGCTCCTTGAAACTATTTATCTTCTTTCAGTCTTGTTTCAGTGAATGACGAAATTCGTGTAATTCTCTCTAAAATGCTTTGAACCTCGGTGGCGAAATTTCAGCCAGACGTTATTTAGTCAATCGAACACTGAATGCGGGACAAGTACTGTCTTGCCCAGCCTATATTTGTGGTGAGGTAATGCATTCGTCTTTTGGTATTTTGATCAGTCGTTGGTTTTGTTTTACGGTTTGCATCGGCCAAAGCTCTCGCTGCATAATGGACACTACAATTGATAGACCAGAGTTCGTACTCCTCAGACAAATCTACACGAACCTCGTCAACCAGTTCAGCCTGATTTTTAGGCTTAAGAGAAACCTGGATGTTGATGTTTCTTTGTGTCCTGAAGTATCGTTATTCCTCTATTTGATGCCTTCCTGTGAGTTGTCTCAGTGTAGTCTCTTTTTTTCTGTTGCCGGCTTATTCTGGCTGCGGTTGTCTAGGCGCTCTGCTTATATGACCCCATTTCCGGAGTTCCAGGGCACGGTTTCGCAGTTTTATGCACAAAATGCGAGAGCCAGGGAATTTGTTGCACCACAGAGCATGCAGCCACCCCATGAATCATTTTTGTTCAGGGGTAGTTTATCCATTCACTAAAAAGTATTCAGATTTATCCGGTCAATTACATTGAATCCGGTGGGTTGGCACCCCCACTCTATAGTAGTCGGCATTGCTGCCCGATCCTTTTTCGGAAGCATTCGAGTCATCGCTCATCGCGAGAGGTAACTTATTTTGCCGGTAACAATTTACTTATATGATTGCGTAAACAAATCATTTTTTTGCTTGGAAATATAATTGTTATAAGAGTTCACAAGCCTACAGACCACGCTAGGAGGGGAGATGTTTTAGTTGGAATAATCCGAACTCTAGGAGAGTAGAGTTTATGCAGAATATATTCAAGGATTGGCGTGGCACCAATATTAACGTTATTTAAAACCACTAACAGTAAATATCTGAGAAAAATTCAATTTTAGTTTTTCAACCAGTTTAATCTTTTTGAGTGATGTTGCCTTAAATTTAATAACCATTATTTTCATTAGATATATTTCCTATTTTTTATCTCGCTTCATCAATGCATTGTTCCTCTTTCCCTTTTTGTTATTTCCTTTTCAATTTCTGTCTACGAGAACTTAATTATTTTAGAGCAAAAATGATGATTTTTATTCTTTTTTCTCCTTAGAACTAGAGTTTCGAATAGTTAATAAGAAAATCACACCTCTAACATTATTTTCTTGAACTGCCTTTCAATAGCAAATTCAATTTGTTCTGCACTTTTCTTCGATTCTGGACTGAAATCCTGCCTGACATATAAAGCACCAACACTTAATTTTAGGTACATTGCAAGTGTCTGATCGAGGCACTCCTGTCTTCTATCTTCTATTTTATTTTTACCGTTCATCATATTTGTGAACTCCAATTGTCTTTTCCTAATTTCTGCAGTTAAATACTCAAGTCATCCTGACCTGCTCTCAATATGTGGTAATTAACCTGCACCCTTTTTGGTGTATACTTTATCAGGTTTTCAAAATGTTTGATAAAACCAGGCAAGCCCACCGTTATTTTCCATCGTCGCCCATTGTTGAAGTTCACTTTCCAGGGAATACTCGTATAATTTTAAGATAGATCTGTCAGTCAGGCGACTATTGAGATCACTTTAATTGCTTCCATAGACATTTTCACATTGTCACAGAAATTTTTAATTCAACAGTAATAAGTTTTTAAACAATTTATTATTATTTATCACAGTATTATCTTGAAATCTTGATAGAAAGATGCAGTTTTTTTGACAATGTGTACCTTTTTATCGACTTTTTAATTATGTTAAGGTGTTTATATAACGCACGTAATGGGTTAAACAAATGATTATTGAATATAACTATGTACCTCATCCTGATTATTCTCAATAAAATTCACAAACATGTCTTTTCTCCTCATGGGAAATACTTATTGAACTTTACGGGACCTGCATCAAATTTTCGACATATTCTTTAGGCTCCCGAACACGTTGTAAGAATATACAACTTTTATTTAATTTTCGTTATTTTTTTGATGTATTTTATTCATTACAGCGCGCTCTCCGCGGCGGCGAAACTACCGCCACAGGGCATATCTATTTAATTATAATTTATGGATTTGGAGGCCCTCTTCTAAATGAACTAATAATATTCAATCACGAATGATTATTTACTAATTCCTCATTTTTTTCCAACTGCTTTGTATTCATAAAGCTTTGTATAGAGAATATAAAAAATAACGATAACTTGGTAAATAATGTTCATTTAACGTATGAGTTCGAGCAAGAAAAGCGCGGCATTCTACGATCAAGAATTGGCCAATAAATATAGTTGAATTGTTTCAAAATGTATTTTTTTAAAGCAATAAATATTTTTAAGCTATTTCTGTTCTTATACATAACCTGATATGTATACTTCAATCGGTAGGATGCGTAAGACTAGCAAGCATCAATTTGAAATATTATCGAACTGTAACCGCTCCCAGCGAAATCGCCGCAAAAGTTTAGCTGTATCCACGTCTCATGACCCTGATTTAGGTGTTTACAGTCTGTTAAGGATCGGATACTATGATTTGGCAATACTCTCGTGAACTGTGAAGACACGGAGAGACTATAGGAGAAGCCCCTTCTGCATTTTGCTTGCAATTGTTTTGGCATCTTGTTGACAAGCAGGGATGCTGTTCAGGCTTTTAACCACTGAAAGATTGGCACCCCAAGGGCGCAAATTATAAGAAAGATTAGCTTTAAATAATATTCTGGGTACAAGCATCGTAAATCTCTTATTATTGACATGGATGACCGACTTAAACACCGAAATTTTGCATTTTTCTGAGAAACCGGTCAGATCTCTCAATCTTTTAATATTAAGAGATTAAAATATTTATCTTTTTGATAAGCAAGGTTCGATAATGATCAGAATAAATTTGTTTAAGTGAAGTCGAAAAATATTCAGTTATTTTATAATATGGAACTTGAATTGTACAGAATTTAGGTTTAAACATAATCGCGCTTGAGATAGTTCTTGTTCGTTTCAAAGATCGATTCGTTCTATTCGTACATCTTAGTTCAGTCGCAAATAGAATTGAGATTAAGAGGGAGATTTACATATTTTAAGGGTAGAGGTAATAGCCCAGGGCTTGAGGACGTGTTCAAATACGAAATTCAGAATAGAGGCGAAGATTTTTGAAGACAATTTAGAGTTGACTAAATGAATAAATTTACTGTACGTTAAGGTCTAACTAAATGAGGCTAGCCTGAAAGGCCTTGATTGAGTGTGCACATATCTACAATTGTTCAGGAATTAGGACTTGGTCCTCAATATTTTCGATAATTTCATCTGTAGAGTAACCTCTCTTTTTTAAATTCCCCTTGGCTATGCATTTTTTGGCGGCTGGCGCCAAAAATTCCATAACGAACATGGTTCGCTTCTCAATACAAGCGGAACTATGTTAGGCTACGATTTCCCAACAGAAGCGATTGTGGGAAACATGAAGTTTTGTGCTTATGCGGCCATTCTTATTCTCGAAGATTGACTCGATTTCCCTAGGTGGATTTACAGGAGCGGGATTAACGCTAATGTCATAAGAGTGAAAACGATGGTAATAAAGGACTCTTAGTATCGTATTGTGCTTTCGGGTGTAGATTGTTACCGCATTAGTTGGATCAATAGATAGCACGAGTCCGAGATGTTCGTAGTGTGCATGAAACTTTTCTACAGCTATCATAGGGAATGTCTTAGCTCAAAATGTAGCGACTGCATGCTAAACTGGAAATGACGCGATCTTGATATGTCGAAATGAGACCCTTCGTGACCGACTTTAATGTGGGTGATTTGAGGAAAGAAAACTTTAGCTCGTAAGACATCGACTGATCCTCCACATTTCTGTGGAAAAAGCCGTGCATCCTGTTTTCGATGAGATGTTCACGGGATAAACTGCGCTTTCTTAATCCGAGCTTTCAGGAGTGAGCACTCGATATAGATAATATTTTATGCATCTTGCTCAGCCCTGATATTGAAGTCAAGGCCGAGTGTTTCAGCAGGCTTCTCTATTGATTTTTAAAAAAAAAGCTCCTTTGCCAACATCTTCGTGCTTCCTGACCATTTTAAGAAAAGGTTCGCTTGCATTTGCGAATATATTTGGTGTACCCAGAATAATTCTGTTGAGAAGACGTTTAAGATTCAATATAACACGACCGACCTAGACAGCGTGAGATCTAGAGTCGCGGAACAGAAGACTTAAGGTGAATTATTTTGTTCACGTGCATAACCTTTGGTGACCCGATTTCAAGAGCTCCGAACTCTCTTTTCGTCCACGGAACTACTCAAAATGAATAGAGTACTGCTGGAACAGAAAGCATGTTTGTTGCTGATACGTTGTTCATCGCCGACAGTTCGGAAGACCAAATCCACCAAAGGAGATGTTTGTATCTGCATTGCAGTGTATCCTTTATTGATGAAACATCTTGACTGAGGCTCTGTGGCGAGCCTAGGTATGAATAGGTCTCTTTAGCGCCAAATTTTCATTTAACGCTTCTGTCGACGAGCTCAGGGTCTTCGGGGAAGCCATTGAATTTTTCCAGATTCAAGTGAACCTTGGTGAAATTTTAAAAGCGAAACTCCATTCGAATCACCTGAGAGTATTTCTGAACGATCCCGAAAGCCCAGACAATCAAGCACCTACATAGAAGTTATTCTTTATTTTTAGCATAGATCTTAATACCATCCATGTAAAATACATTAGTGACCTTATGCAACAATCTGAGACAAGAGAGGAGTGGGCTAATGTGATATGTCAATGGGAATTTATTCGAAAGTTTTCTGGTAATCAGTGCAGGCCATTGATTGGTAGGGCAGGTAGGATGCTGCGTCTTTGCAGACTAATCTATGGATAAGCAGGCTCACCCGAAATCCTCCTATGCTTTTCTTTGAGCCGCGTTGATCTTATTTCTCTTGCCACACATTTTCGATTGTCTGAACAATCAGCATCATTTAGTCTAAATCATTTTTGAGGCCGGGAGAAGTGTTTTTCCTGAAAATCTAATTTTTGAATTTTTCTCGTAAAAGATCAAAGATAACGCAAACCATGAGGAGACGTTTTGTAGAGAACAATTATGGGTGTGCAAATAACGTATAACATATTAAGGCTAGGTTATCTAGGTTATCTAGAACACTTTTTTAATAAACAAGTTCCAAAGTACGGATACGGTCCTAATTAAGGTTTTTAGCTTCTTTAAAAAAATCAAGTTTATGTGAAAAGTCATAACTCCCCACTGTTTGAGATAGTAGGTTCCATTCTTTTAACTTTCTCAGAATTCACTCTAGTTTAATTATGATCTTGAACGTTTTGCTCTGAAATGAAATGGAAGAAGGCAGTCTACTCAGATACGATTTCAGGAACTTTTTTCGAAAATATGTCCGGGACGCGCGGTATTCATTTTTGAAAAATTTTGAATTTTCTTCCGGATCCCAAAATAATCGTTTTAGCAACAATAAAAAACGCGCATTACCGGCTTAATACTGTGAAAAGAAATGTTCCCGTACGAGATGCCTTGACTATCCTAAGGAAAAAATCTTTATTTAAAGATAGGATGGTACTGAATGTGTCAGAAAAACCTTTGAAACTATAAACTACAAACTATCCGAAGTATGAGCTAAGCTAAAGAAGCTCGTTTTTTGTCGAAATAGGTGAGAGATTTTTGGTTAAAAATTACTTCGTTGATATAGTCCAATATGACTGTAAATAATGAAAATATTTTCTTCGAGCCAATTAAAGTTCATCTGCTGAAGTAAAAGTTTTTCACTTTTTCATCATTGGATGATGTGATACCATGGCTTAAAAAAAACGTACAGTACATTTTACCTTATATTACTTAGAAGGACTATTGATATAAAAAGGACAAATTTATTTTATTTTTACCTTTCATCGAAGTTTATTGAAGAATTATCCGTTAAAAATATTGAAAATACTTACACCAGACATTACTTACTGTTTATTCAATTGATTTTAATAGCAATTTTACCAGACAGAAACTAAGACTCGATTGTTACCGGGCACTACTGAGATCCAACCCTATTTAGTATAATTATACACTTGCTATACATATTTTAATCGTTTATTTATACACACACACACACACACACACACATATATATATATATATATATATATACATATAGATATATTTTATTCTATTTGAGCAGAT
>JAWWLR010212360.1:0-13692 GCA_035041075.1 Acraspis erinacei | reverse complement strand
AAATTAAAAAAGTTAACAGTACAAGAATTTTGGGCTTTGTTTTGGCCCAAAGAAGAAGAAGAAGAATCCCAAGGAAGAAGATATGAAATAAGTACGACAAAAATATACCGTATGTCTGAGCTAGTTATGGGCTCATTAAAAATAACAAATTATATTTTCGAAGAGCAACGCATAACACTAGCAGCTATCCCTAACTTAGGGGTGATTTTTTGTAGCTAAATTTTTTGCGGTTTTAGTTGAATATAGCTGAGACTAAATTCATTAAATTTGAGAGGAATAGTTTCGGCGATTTGTGGAATATTAGTGTGAGGGTTAATATATCTACCCGAGACTAGAAAAGCTGTGTATTTTGTTTATTTTTCATTTGTAATATTTTTTCCGTTTTAATTTATGGACGGTCAGAATTGGTATGTCAAATTTGATAGAGGTAGTTGCCAGGGATCGTGTAATATTACAGTGGGCAACGGTATTTATTTTTAATTTTAGTGTTTTTGGAGGTTTTAGTTGATTGAGGGTGAGGCTTGTTCCTTTAAGTGTGACAAGGGTAGTTCTCAAGTGTTGGATAATGCTACTGTGGAGATGAGGATATGGAAGCGATGTTTGGAGAGGCTTTTTGGTAATTATTTATATTTAAAATTGTTCTGGATTTTCTAGTTGAAGGCTGTTGAGCACGGTTAGGTTAGCGGCCAAGGGAAATTTTAAAACATTATTCAAGAGTGTAATGTAATCATCAAAATCTTTTTTATTTGGGTTTCTACGGCTATTTACGTTTTGTCACTCACAGAACCCGACAGTTATAAGATTTTGTCGGTGTCTGTCTGTATGTCTGAAGGTATGTAGTATTAGCTGAATGTTGTAGCCACGCTGACTTTTGAAGGATTTTTCCAATCGAGGCAACCTTTGATATATATCATAAGTTTCCCAAAATCAAGTATAAGTTCATCAAGCAGATATTTCCAACGAAAATTAAAAACTTTAGAGCTATTTCAAAATTTGAAAAACATTTTAATTTTTTCAGACCATGTAATTTATTATTGTTAGTACGCAGCTTTCTATGCTAGCTGTGTACTATTTAATGTAAAGATTTCAGGGAATAAAATCTTGTAATCCATCGTAAATAAAACTGTGACGAACAGTTTTACCATCAGCTATTTTTCAAAGCAAGCGATAATTTTTCCTTACATATATTAGAAATTCATATTCCTTGCGCACTTCTGGCTCTTTACAAATGGATGCTATAATAGCGTTCACTATACTCGATTCTACCGTTGCAACTGTTTTTAAACCGCAGTCTTCTTTTGAAAATCAATGTTCATCAATGCAATGTTTAAGATTATGGTCTCTTGTTTGCTCCACAGCCACCATTTATTCATGAAAGATAGTTTTAAAGCGACGTAGCAAAACCCAAATTTAAATTCGCCGTCCACTGTCTTTCTCAGTAATCCCTTCTGTGTTCCTTCTTATTGATTGACAAATGTTGCAATGATTCCGAATTTATTTTTTGGTAGCAGCCAATCTTCTTGATTTAGAAAAATATAACATCGTTAATGACTGCTTGCAAATTTCAGAAAGGCGGACAAAATTCCATCTTTATTTAAACGAAATCCAGCCAAAGCTTGTTTTGTGAATGGTGAATCTAAATGATACATTTTCGAAAGCGTCATTTGATTCGAAGGTATAAGAGACATTCGATTTATGTATATTAGACATGAAAGTAGTTCAAAATAGAATATTGCTTGCTATTTTATTCTCTTGTTGAAACACCTGATCAGCAGTTCTCCTATGGCACATCCTCATCCTCGTCTTCGACCTTATCCTCCTCATCCACTTGTATCGAAAGAAACGATATATGCTGTGTCAAATAGTAAGAGTTAGCGAGAAAATTCAACTTAAATATCGGTCGTCCAAGTTGGGTAAAGAAGCTGCCGTATGTATTTTGAGATGTACTTTTAAACATAAAGCCACGCCACTATGAAACTATTAAATATATACTAAATATATATATACTAAAACTATCCTTGAAGAAAATATGGTTGATGATGATTGGCTACACATCGATCAGTTTGTTTTAATGTTAGTTAATGCAAAAAACTGATCAAATTTATATAAGACCTAATAAATAAAGAACTCAGTGGCCTTATCTGGCGCTGCCTTTAACTTGCGACGGTCGCGCCATCTTTCCAAATTTGGCCTCTTATCACCGTAGCCCTAATGCTAACAAATCTTTTTTCTTTGTTTGTTCGTTTATTATTTGGATTCGATGCGCAGGGTGGTGTGCAAGCAAAAAATTATTAGCCACTAATTTCTCCCATCTTTCATGCGTTGTCATGCGTTAGTTTGAAGCAGCTTACAGTACACTAAACCCTGCTGATCACACCGAATACAAAGCGTGAGCTTCGATACACGGATATTCAGTTTTGTTGTTTATTTTAATTTTTGACGGGGCTTAACTCACGATTTCCTATTCTTACGGCTATCTTAACAGCTTTTAACAAGGGGAAAATCTCGTTTCCACGTATCTGCCCATCAGTTCGTGCGGCACCCAAATTACTTGCTTTTGAACCACTCCCAGTGCATTTGAGCATACAGAAAAGGACGAAAGATCAACAGCAGCACTGTTGTTCCAATTGAAAAGAAAAATAAAACTTCCCCCAAATACTACTTTGTAGGTATGTAAGCCGAAATCTTTAATACTACAAGAACAGTACTGTTTATACTTCATTAAATTGCACCTAATGCAAACTAAAGCCACATAATGGGGCTTCCAGATGCATATAATAATATTTTAATTAAATTTCCAAGGATTTTATGAAATGTTAAAGCATGATATCATATTTTAAGGGATTTTCAAGAATTTTACAAGATTTCATTGGATCCCATGAATAATGTAAACCAGAGGGTTCATTATATAAAAAATATAACCTGATAGAAATGACGAACTATTTAGCAAAATGGAAAAACTTTTATTCACGGTTGTCTTCAAAGAGATAAATTTTTTTTGAAGAAGGCAAAAGTATCCATCAATCAAATTCCTCTTGCTGCATTATATGCACCGAAATTGATATTCCATTTGTCGGATTTTTCGCAAAAATCTCCACTAATCTCGTCATCGAGTTCAGCCAGATTGCCGTTTTGAGCTGCATTCCACTAGACCAATATTAATAATTTTTATACAAGAGCATCAAGATATTAAAATTAATAAAAAAAGTTGACAAAGATTCCACAAAACAAATATTAATCATTTTTATTTAAAAAAATTATTTAAACAAATTTCAGTGGTTCAAAGAAATTAAAATTAATGAAATACTTTTAATAAATATTCAATTAGACCATAAAAATAAGTTTTAAGCAAAAAAGAATAAAATTTTCGAACAACTATTTAAACAAATGGAATATGTGGGTTTCAAACCTATATGTCTGATACATGTAATTCTTTATTGGACAATTCTCTACAGGCACTAATAAGTTCCCTTTACATTTTTTCAAACCCCAAAAAGTTATTCTAAAAACTCCAAAAACTTATTTTTCCCCATGCATTTTACATGGGAAACTTCCCATGCATTTTTGGACCACCCTAATGTATAATATTAATTCAATGAACAGAAGATCAAATAAAATGTTAAATTCTTTTTAATCTATAATAGGTTCAAAGCTAAAATATAGGATTTAAGTGCTAATTGTGTTACGGTTATCAACGCTTTTTTCTTTCGGCTTGTGATAATCCCAATAAGGGATTAAACATTTTTTTAAATTTAATATTCCACATTCGGCGAGGTACACCATTTTCACATTTCAGACTACAGTTTTTTTAACACAATATCATCCACATTGCTAACAGAAGTTTATTAATTTTTGCACTCAAAAATGTGAACTGCTCTATATTATGCTTAAAACTGCAATGTTAACTGTACATTATATTTATCTCTATACCTCGATCTTGTACTGCTTATCCAGATATTCAAAAATAATTTGTACATTTTATTTATTTATAATTCCTTTAATATTACATCTTTATATCCACAAATTATTATTCCAAGCTACCTTTAGAAATTCAGGGAAGACCGCTGAACATTAGATAATAAATAATTAGAAATATGAATTTTATTAATTTTATAAATACATGACAATGTACATGTCAATACATGGTACGTATTAATTTTTAAAAATCATAACTGATTATTTTACTCATATTTGTGCTTATACTTAAGGATTATTTACTATAGGATCATTATCTACTATAAGGTGGTCTCCCCTATCATTTAAATACATTTATTTAATTAATTAAACTCACGTTGCACACGCGTGTCATTTGCAGTACATGCAACGAATTATGAGTATTTGAAATTAAGGAAACGATAAGGTGTGTTGTCAAGAACTTATCCAGACGATTGGATAAAAGCGATTATCAGACCAATACACGAAAGAAAGGGAGATAAAAGCGACTGCAATAATTATAGAGAGATCAGCTTACTAAGTACCGTAAGTAACATATACTCTCAAATACTTATTCGTAGGGTAATGAAAATAACAGAAGAAAAGATTTGGGAAGTCCAAAGTGGGTTTATGCCAGGAAGGTCATGCAGGGATCAAATATTCAGCATAAGTCAAATCACAGAAAAAAGTATGAGAATGGGAAAAAAGTTTTCTGTGCATTTGTTGACCTAGAAGAAGCTTTCGACAAGGTAGATAGAAGTAAACTTTGGGAAGTTCTGAAAGAGTACGGAATAAATGGATGATTCCCACAAGCTATAAGAATAATATACGGGGTGTCTAAAAAGTCCCGGGACGGTTGGGTATTTCGTCTGGTGAAATATTTTTCAAAAAAGTGAAAGTCATTCCTGAAGTAAATGTCAACGATGAATTCAATGGTGAGCTTTATTTTGACCTTTAAGTTGACCTACATTGCTTTTTGATGGTCAACTTTGTTTTTTTAAATGAAAACCCCATTTTTTTACATATGCAATCAATATAGAGGAAAATTCTACGTTCAGGTACGTACCCAAGTAATGGGTCAATTGTAACTTTCAAGCTCAGTTAGAGGTTATTTGAAATTAACAAAGTTTTCCAAGGGGTTAGGGCAATTCCTGAAGTAAATTTCAACGAGAAATTCATTGGTGAGCTCTGTATTGATCTTGGTGATGACCTTCAAGGTTTTTCAATATTTTTTTCAAGCAGTTTACGTTTACGTTTAGCAACGTTTAGCATTACCCAGGAACAACGACGTGCTTGATTAGCGTGAGTCCCCTTGCCTCTCACGCTTCAGTTAAGATGTTCGAACTGAAAACGTTGAGCTTCTTGACAAAAAGCTATGCGATTGTGAAAATGAGTTACATCATTACGAGTCATCTCCCTATTAATCAAAGTAGCCTGTTGCAGAATCCAATTCTGCAATTCGTCTAAGCTTTGGGGTTGCGTTCAGCATACTTTGATCTTTGAATAATCCCAAAGAAAATAGTCGAGAGGCGTCAGATGAGCAGATCTGTCAGGCCACTCGATTTCACCCCTTCGTCCAATCCAGCTTTGAAGGAACAGAGTATCCAAATATGTTCGAACCTCCCTACCGTAATGAGCCGCTGCTTCGTCCTGCTGGAACGAAATATTTTGAAAATTATCGCCTGTAATCTCCCTTATTCTGGGTACAATTTGGTTTCTGAGAAGCTCTTCATATGTACGGCCATTGTGATTATCATCGATGAAGAAAGGGCCTATCAATGTATCATTCATGATACCGGCCCAAACATTAATCTTTTGTGGATATTGTGTGTGACTCTCCAACATCCAATGAGGATTTGTGTCGGACCAATATCTACAATTTAGCCTATTAACTACACCTTTTAAAGTGAAAGTAGCTTCATCTGAAAATACTGTATTGTACAAGAAAAGAGGATATGATTTTACAATATTCAAAACGCTGTAACCAAGATCAATACAGAGCTCACCAAGGAATTTCTCGTTGAAATTTACTTCAGGAATTGCACTGACCTCTGGGAAAACTTTGTTAATTTAAAGTAACCTATACCTGACCTTGAACGTTACAATTGACCTATGACTTGGGTACGTAACTGTACGTAGAATTGTCTGCTCTATCGATTACCGATGTAAAAAAGGGGGTTTCCATTGAAAAAAAAACAAAGTTATACTTCAAAAAGCCATGAAGGTCAACTTCAAGGTCAAAATGAACGTCACCATTGAATTCCTCGTTGAAATTTACTTCAGGAATGACTTTCACTTTTTTGAAAAATATTTTACCTGAAGAAATATCCAACCGTCCCGGGACGTTTTAGACACCCTGTATATAAATATTGCACAATAGATAAACAGCTCCTCGGATTTCGCGGACGTTGCTCCTTCAGAATGTATATTAAATCTAAACTCGATAAATATATATTAAAAATCATGATGCTCAATGATTAAAAAATTTTATATGAAAAATTTGATCCGATATATCGGAAATGTATAGCCAGGTACTAACGAATCTGTTCCTGCCTACTATACGTTCGGACCCTATCAACCCCGATTCATGGCACTAATTGAAATGTGGCTTGCGATAATTGGTTCAAATCAGTGAATTTAATGAGAATAATGCTGAAGGAACACTCGTTCACGATCGTATGAACTATAGGCGAGAATAAAAGCGAAGTTCCGGAATCTTTCAAGAAAGGTGCAGAAGTTGGATCGTCGCGCTTTGGATATGACCCGGACATGACACTGCTTTCCTACACCCCGAAGAAGAACAAGATAGTTCTTCTCTTATAATCTTGCATTGTGGATGGGTCCATCAACAGAGAAACAGGTAAACCTGAAATAATAATGTTGTAAAATTCAACTAAAGGCGATATTGATTCTTTCGATCAGCTTTGCCACGAGTATTTCGTGGTAAGGTAAACTAAACGACGTGCGCGCGCTTTTGTGTGTGTGTATATATGCATGAGAAGTCATACAAATTTCACAATAGAATATTGTGAGATCACTAAAATTCGTCTAGTGAATAAAGCATTTTTGTCAATAATTGATATTAATATTGTAATTATTCGTGTCCCAGAAGTAAAATATCTTCTATAATAATATATGTATTACAGCATTTGACACATTTGGCGGGCCTGTCTTTATATAGGCAATGCCTCTGTAAAGTGCCTCTTAGATCTAGACCAGCGTTTCGCAAACTTTGTTTGCAGTTCCCCAGGAAGGGACAGGGCCGCCACCCTACAATTTTGTTCCCAATACTGAAACCCAAGGGGAATACTTGACAGCCGCTCATGAAGGCGGTTGCACGCTTCACGCGACCTTTGCATTATTAGAGAATTAGAACCGTTTGAGAAAAATTAATGTGTTAGAATGTTAATAAATTATTTTTTAATTAGTTAAACAATTTTCCTAACCTAATTTTAAGCAAATGAAAAGAAAGTTGATGAAAATCAGTTATATCTTCAATTCCAGTTGACAGTTCTTGCAATTTTGCATATACTTTAAGAATTGCTTAATTACTGGAAACATTAACCGATTTTCATCAACTTTTTCCACTTTCTTAAAATTATATTAAGAAAATAATTCCTATAATTAGAATTGAAGTTAGCTATGTCTTTATTACTTTAGTTATTGGAACAGTCTTAAATCTCACAATGGCTGAGCTCGAATTTCGGATCGGTCAGGGAAACACAGTGGGTGGTGCCTTCCTCCTCCCTGCCACTACCTTCTATTCTTCTCGTCGTTAGAGAGTGTTCTCATACAACTACATGCACAGCAAACGGTTTTGAAGCGCATCATTCAAAATTAAAAGCTGAATTTTACATGCAAAATCCAAACATGTTTAATTTGATCAAGATTTTTAAAGAAATGCAGCTTGATGTCTAGCTCAAAATGAGGAGTACAGTAGCACAGAGAAAATAATTCATTATTATGTATAAACGCTAGCTGAGAAATTAATGAATTTGTCTATTTAAAGGGTCCCTTCACGTCATCTTCGATGTTGTCGTCTACATATCGATGTAAAGACGAAGGTGAGCGGCGGGTCCCGATTACTAACACTGAGCAAATTTTTGAAATAAAATATTTTAAAATTGTGCAAGCACACCTATGTCCGGCTTGCGATTCCAAACAGTTTGACATACAAAACTTGCCCACATATGAGTAGCTTTTAATTGCCATATAACATTCAATTTTGATGCAAAGGTTATAAAACTAACGTGTATTATTTTTCTCTAGTAAATGAACAAAAAACATTTTACAGTTTGAAAAATATTAAAAATTGCAGAAATAACAACGAATTTCCTTCGCCGTGTCAGCGATATAATACTAGAATATAAATAAACTAATCTAATTAATTTCTCAACTAGAGTTCATACATAATAATAATGAAATATTATTTAACCGAATAATAAATCATTAAAGTGAAATAAATATTGAAATTAGCTAACCATATAGAAACTAACTGGTAAAAACTTAAGTAAAACTTGACGAGCGAACTCAAACCGAGTAATGAATCCGACTTGGAATGTCAAAATTGCATCGATAAGGAATTGTTCGTTTTCGATGATTTCTTTTATCTGTGCTGCTGCACTCCTCATTTTGAGGTAGACTTCGAGCTGCATTTTTTTCAAAATCTTGATTAAATGGAAAATATTCGGATTGGACAAATAAAATTAGACAAGTAGTTGTATGAGAACACTCTCGAACGACGAGAAGCGGAGAAGATAATAGCATGGAGAGGGAAAGCACCACCCTCTGAGTTTCCCTGACCGATCCGCAACTCGACCTCAGCCCTCCTGACAATGAAAAGGTCCTCACAGCGGGCGGACTGCCGAGTGACTGGACCCAGACTGGCATCCTCTTCGACGGCTACGGCTTACAATTAATTTTTTATTTTAACATAATTCTTGTTAATATTGAATTGAAATTAAAATTTCTTCCTAACAATACAATGTAATGTAAATACAATTTAAGAGCAGGTAAAAACTATGAAAATTGTTTATAGTAGCATGGACGAATGTTCTTATTACAAATTGATAAATAGCGTACACGAGATTGTACATTCTTCCTCTCATTAAAATAAAAATTAATACTAGGGTCACGTATAATCACAAGAAGCAATATCTATAATAAAGTGACATTTAAAGCTTTACAACATACAAAACATAATGCGTACTATATTATGGAATTTTATGTCAGATTAATCCGTTTTGAACACAAGCCCGCCAAATGCGCATTGTCAAGAATTTTACTTCTGAGACACGAATAATTAAAATATTAAAATCAATTATTGACATAATCCTTTTTACACTAATAGTATTTAGCAAATTTTAGTTATCTCACAACATTCTATTGTGAAATTGATATGACTTCCCTCACACACACATACACACACGCGCGCGTTTATACTATTATTTTATATGGAACGCTAGTAAGAATGTATATATACCTATTTTTTTCAATCCCTTTTTTTGAAAATTTATTTCTTCATAAGCAAAATATACTTCTTCCATTATTTGTTGGTAAATGATATTTTTTAGTTGAAAAATAAATTATTTGTTCGGAATTTTATGGACTTTGTTGAAAATTCGTCATTTTTTATCGAAAAATAATATTCTTGTTTGAACATTCATCTTTTTCATTGAGGATTCAATTATTTTGATGAAAATTCCATTTAAGGTGGTCAAAAACTAATTTCTGTAAAAAAGAAAATTCGATTATACCATTTTATGTTAAAAATTGATATTTCAAATTGAAAATTAATCTGTTTCAAATGGTAATTCAATTGTTTTTTAAATTGTCTTTATTGGTATTAAGAATTTAGCCTTTTTTTTAATCCAACTTTTTCGTTCGAAAATTAATTTTTTACATAAAAACTAAACTATCCCATTTTTCGTTGAATATTAAGTTTATAATTGAAACTGAATCTTTTATGGTTTTAAATTAATCTTCTAATTGAGAATTATTCAACTATTTTCTTAAAATTTCTATTTGTTTTTCCAAATTAATTTCTATAAGGGTAAAATGTACTTATATAATATTTTGCTGGTCAAACTAGTTTCTCACCGGTCATCGGGAGAATAACAGCGCCCGTGCAACCCTATAGTTTGTACGTGTTGCTGAAAGTTTTTAAGATTGTTTTTGTTTGTTTGAAATGCAGAGTGATATTTGGCAAAATTGTGGGGAGATTTGAAGACCCGATACATCCAAGAAATTGAGAAAATCGAAAATTGTGATCAGTATGCTCTCAAAGATGAATATTTTAGTGAAAATTTCAGCGCAGTGCCCTTGATCAATATACTGAATTTATTGTTATAATTTATTTAATCCCATAGTTCCTGAGCCATACATTATTTTAAAGCATATAAATACATTTTATTTTGCTGTTTTGTTGTGAACGTGAAGTGCAAGGAGTTTAATGGTACTTTTCTGCTACTGACTAAAGCTAGTATAACATTGGAATATTTTTAGTTATAATTTAACGTTTTAGTTATTATTTGCTATCAATATAAACATTAACATTATATAATATGCCTGCGAAGCATGGAATTTCTTTAAGCATGATATAAAATGCGATAGCAACTTATTGAGATTTTGAGGTTAAGATTAAATTTTACCATTCAAGAGCGAACTGCTCGCAGTAAAAAATGTACCAAAAAGTAGAAGGATAAATAGTATATTACGATACAAGGCCAGAAAGGTGGATTTCCTGGCGTGCTAGATATAGGGCCGAGGCGCAGCCGAGGCCCCATATCCTGCACTTCAGGGCATCCACCATTTCTGGCCGTGTGTCTTATACTATTTTTCTTCGTCCTAGACTGAAAGTACGTTTGATAAATTGATATTATGGAACATAACAGTGCTGTCGACAGGCAGCTTGCACTCGAATATATAATAGCTACTGCTTTAACTTTTGTGACCCGCGGCAGTGCACCCTGCAGGTCATTTTATGTAGTGGGACGCGCAAATTTAAATTTCTGCTATCAGCTGATTTATCATATTTAGTAGGTAGAGATTTGATGGCCACCCGACATTTGCAAAACTGAGAGAAAGCCGAGGTTTTGATGGTCGGGATAGGGAATCAAAAACACAGACTAATGAAGTAGAAACGCACAAATAAATAAACGCACAGACATCACTACAAACTACAACATAACGCGAAGTGATATACGATATTTGCAGGCTATAGATATAACTTATGATAAAATAGCAGCCGATCAGAAGCGCGCATTAATTAAGCAAGCCACAAAAAATGTTCTTCCCTGCTTAAAAACGATCCGTGTAATAGGTCGGTTTTGCGACTGAAGCTGGTGGTAAAAACTGGATACAGTTCCGCGCCGTATGCAAATATTCAGGGGCGTATGGACCGTTTCCTGCGGATTTTACTGCCTGGTAGAAAATATTTTAAAATTCGTTTTTCTAACATTGTGACAAATGTCAATTGAATATTTATCGGACATGAGAAAAAAAGTTTATTGCTACACCTTAAAGTGACTTTTACCTGCTTACGTACCTTAAGTGTTAACGGGTCATCGAGCATCTGGTTTAAAACGAGAGCTTTGTATTGAATGATCGGTCCAGATACTCGGTCACTCACTCTAGTGAACCCTTCGGAGATGGCAAAAATAAATGACTATTTTGGACAAAAACACGGTACTTCTTTTTGTAGTTCTTAACCGAACTGTCCTCGAAACGAAACATTTTTCACTATTTCTAAGTCAAGAATTAACAGCTTCAGATTCACAATAAGACGAAAGCGCGAATCCGATGTCAGAACTTGATCGGACTTCTCTTTCCACCCTTTCGCTCTCGGTCTCAAACGTTTAGATTATATGCCACTTTCTAAACGTGGTGGACCCGCTTTGCTGCGGTCGAAAAACGGCTTTACCTGGTCCAAAAATGCACCCGAGATGAGAGGAAGAAGTTCTACAACCTCTTGTGAGTATCTTTCTTCTCCCAAGGGTCTCGTGCTCGAGATAAGATCGCCGCTACAGGCATATTCCCTTCTTCTGATAGATAGCATTTTAGAGATAATCGTGACTCACAAGAATGAGCAAATCGACACAGATAGAATTAGTTCTAGGAGTGTGCATCAATCGTATCATAAGCACACATATTTATTGGAAATAAGGGCCTTTTTCGGGTTACTGTATTTCGCCGAACTATTCAAAGCGAATCAGACAAGAATTAGTGATCTATGGTCTGTTCACTCTATGCCACTTTTTCGAGCGACTATGCCCCGATTTAGATGTGAATATCTTTTGAGAGCAATACGATTTAATGATAAAATCACCCGTTCAGAGCTTTGAAGAGAAGATCAGTCAGCTTGCGTTCGCGAAATGTTGAATATTTTTATCACTAACTGTAGGCAATATTACAAACCGAGCCGAATTGCACTATCGACGAATAATTATTATCTTTTCGTGGAAGATGCTCATTTCGAATGTACATACCTTCAAAACCGGACAAGTATAGTTTAAGAATCATGACCATTAATGGTGCTGAAACTCACTACACGTTCGACTCGATTCCGTATGTAGGAAGTATGAAAAGAAACGCTGCAGAACAATTTCTGTCTTTTTATATACGTAAATTGTCGGAAAGTATTTATCATACTAATCGTAATATCACAACCGATAATAATTGGTTGACTTCCGTTCCAATTGCAAGACGTATGAGAGACGAGTCCGTCTTAACTATGGTAGGCACTATAAGAAAGAATAAAACGGAAATTCCTCATGGTATTAAAAAGGTGCCAACGCCAGGCTGTAGTCCACAATTTTGTTTCAAACACAAAAGGGCGCTTGTTTCGTACAATCCAAAAAAGAATAAAATTGTTCTGTTACTATCATCTTGACATAAAAACGGTAAAATGTACGAAGCTCCAAATAAACCCGAGATCCTACTCTTCTATAATCAGACAAAAGGTGCAGTAGACAGTTTCGATAAAAAGTGCCATGATTACACTGTAACAGTAAAACATTACAATAGCCGATGCGATTCATGTACGGTATACTAGACCAGTGTAATGTCAGCGCATTCATTTTGTACTCGCTTTTTGAACAGAATGATTGGATTGAAATACGTGAATTTATGTTGAGTTTGTCTATTGAACTAGTAAAGCCTTTACTGCGCCAACGTTTGATGCAAACCGAATTTGACGAATTATCTAAGGGATACAATTTACCAATATGTACCTTACGAATACACGAAAAAGCGTGTGCATAAAAATGTCAAAATTTGTCAACATTCATTTTGAAAAAAAATATGTTTTTTTAAAAAAGTTTTCTCATTTTTTGTAAAATATTTAGTATAAATAATTAATTGCTATATCTATTTACAATATTCGTTTTTGCGGGACTCTGGTCTATTTAAACCCGAGATATTTCAGTTTTAAGTTTGCTCGGGCCTGCTGGAACGGTTCTAGGAAGAACGGAAAATTTCGAGGTTCTAGTACGTGAGGGTTAAAGAGCAACATTTTTCTTCTCTTGACATTGTTCATATTGTCACGTCCTGTGACGTATTATAACTATATTATACTATATAATTTCTACATCGCCAAAATAAAATGATTCCGCATCTACAAATCGTCGGCAGCTGCTCATAAAAGTCAGCTACGAAACATTAAAGAGGGTGGCACGATGACCAGTTCCTTGGACTCAAGGAATTGCACCCCTGATTCTACGCCTTCAGATATAGACACCTGGATATCTATAGAAATCAATT
>JAWWLR010212359.1:0-23850 GCA_035041075.1 Acraspis erinacei | reverse complement strand
CTGAGGTGAAGTCCGAGCGTCTAACCAACTGAGCCACCGAGGCTTATTATTATTATTATTATTATTATTATTATTATGCTGTATATTTAGAAATCGGTCCCTGTAGGGTTCCATGAAGGTCGTAGGCAAATAAGGGCGCCCGACACCTGGCTTGCTACATAACACCCCTCCGCCTCACACCTCCTTATACAAGGGCGTCAAAGTGGCTAAGGCTAACACATAGTGTTTCTTAACCTTATTTTAAAGGCTAAGTACATCGAGAAAAGTGATGGCTTCAATATATATGGTAACGCTGGGACGTTATTTCTCAAAGGGCTCACTCAAAAAGTCAAAGTTGTCCGATCGCAGTCACTGTTAGGCAAAGTTTTTTTCTATTGGATAGTAATTTAGGAGAAAAAAATTTTGAAATTTGGATAAGTATTGACCGACCTATGAGCAAAATTTGGTTACGTGCGGAAATTTAAGAATATTTCTAAAATTATATATATACATACATATATATATATATATATATATATATATATATTTATATTATTATTATATTATTATATTCACCAATAGAATCAAGGACGATAGCCAAGCTGGCCACCAGATTATAAAGCATCCTCATTTTTTGCACTTATTGAAAAAACTGATTAAAGTACGTTCTGATTAGGAATTTGTTTAACTCTGTAAATACACATTATTAAAAAGCGATGTTATATATTTTTTAAATAACTCTAAAGCCTTATAAAATGAATTTTGGACATCAAGTTTGTCCTTCTGGTATACTTATATTTCATTTGCCAGTTTTCAGAAAAAAATTTGTTGACAAATCCGTTAAAACGGATATCACTTACTTTTATCGCACAATTTAATCTTAATCACTTAACGTATTTGCTACAGACGAGAGTTTAATGTAGCTGATGTTGCAATTTGACTCTCACAAAGCACATTTTATAATAATATTTTACTTAAAGAAAATTCAACAAATTGTGAATTATATTGCCTGACGCTACGCGATGTTCCATGATTCGTTTCGACCTACTTTATAATTTAACTTCTTATCGCTGATTCGTTTCAAATAATTATATTCCTACAGGTAAACCCTTTCTCGTAGTCAAAAACTTCATGTTGGGACGTCGCAGGATCGGGGCGCCGGAAAAACTCAGCCAACTCGCTACTGTTACGAAAGCCTTTACTTCGTCATTTACATTCTCACACCAGCATGCCGCTTCATTTTTTATAAATATTTAAAGGAATCTATTTTACATCCTACTTCCTTGGTTAGAAAACTAATTTCCCTTTTTCTTATGGAAAGTATATATTCTCATAGGAATAAAATAAAAAGTTCTGGGGTGGCTACCCGCATTAATTTTGTTTAAATTTTTTTTGGAGAAACGCGTTAACTTCATTTTTGTCTCAAGTGCAAAATGTATATAAAAAAAATTCCTGCGAGATACCTGGATGGATTTTCAAGGTGCGATCATACTAATATTTAAATGTGGCAGTCCGGGGGCTGTGGTTGCGAGGGGCTGCTCGTTCTAATAATTAAATATGGTAGTTAAAGTCTTAAACTCACTAAAACCTCGGGCAGGGAGGTTTAAATTTTTTTGTCTCAGATGCTTGGATGATTTATCAGGGGTCTTTTCAACCTAATAATTACCTATGGTAGTCCAAGGGTTGAAATTACATCTTACTCCAGAAATAGGTTTAGCAACTAAAAATTAAAGTACCCAAATGGTTTTTTAAAGGTCTGGCCGTTTCTATTGATTAAATAAGATAATGAGTAAAGTCATTCAATTTATATTCAAAGGATTCCAAATAATTTCAGCTAACCTTAGTAACTAAGAGCCTCGCTGACTCAGGCGATAGTTTTTCAGGCTACAGAGTAGGAAATAGATGCTCCATGTTTTATAAGAATCCTTAAATGTTAGTTGAGTCTGTGCATCTTGTTGGTGACCTCAGAGGGACCGCTTCCCTGTGCACACTCTAGCTAGGGTGGCTCTCGAATCCTAGAATCCCAGGTTATAACTTATAGCGATTTATATCACGAGTGTGCCTAATAGCTCTTCCTGTATCCTTTTGCACAAAAAGTCCAACACAATATCGTTTTCTCGTTTACCGTAATATTTTATGCACATTCCCATACAAAAATTCAATTTCCTCTACTAGATTCTCTAATAATGATGAAGAAATTACATGCGCAATTATTTTTGAAAATTGTGTTGGATAAAGATGTAGAGTCTTTAATTTTCTATCTTTACAAGTAGAGAAGAATAATTCTTCCAAGTGGTTTCCGCTTTAACCCTCCGTCGGTCGCAATACGACCTGACAGATCAGGCGACGGAAATTTCACCCCCCCCCCATACGTAAGATGGAGCTACGCGCCACCCTTCCCTATAGCTTCCTGACTCGGGAAGGCCCACGAACCTCCCTACTCAGTTTTCCCTCAGAGATTTCAGTGAGTTGTTGCAGCACCCAAGATGTGTGATGCTCAATGAGACCCAACAAACGACTACAAATTTTGCTGAGCAGCCTCTCTCCAGCCCATCTGAGGAAGACTAAACTCTTGTTTTGTATTTCTCTAGTTTCTATGAACAACACCAACTTTTTCCAACTTTTCCTCCTTTTACTTACTGTCTAGATCCATAAGAAGGTCCAGGTGAAGGGGGTCTCCCAATTTTAAGGGGAATGGAGGTTCTGGAAATTTGAAATTGTGTGGCTGTCAGACTCAATGCGTCCGGCCGAAGGCGTCCAAATATTGCGACCAACCAATGGTTAGCGGCACTATGAACTGCTATATAAGTTGATCACTTGATGTCATAATGTTCATTTGTGTCCGATAGGACAGTGATACTCGATGTGATTCGCTTCTGAATAGGCTTTATTTGATGCATTCCAAGTAAAAATATTTCATCTTGAGTTCCACTTGGCTCGTCTTGTATTCGTCTCCAAGACTGTAGTCGAAAACATAAGTGTTGAGTTTGTGAATAAGGTTCACGATTGGTTTTGAAGACAAGTCGAGGTGGACCTGTCTTGAGACGAGAAGTTTTATTGTAAATCTTAAGATCAGTCGAGGTGGATTCAATGTTTTCCAGGTTCAAAATTACAAAAGTTGTCTTTTGTGAATTTTTTGTCCATTTTCCTATGAACTCTACAAACTGTGGACACCCCAACGACAGGGCCTGAGATTTCCAAGAAGCAGGTAGCTAGGCTCAGGCCAAAAAGTTCACATCTGCTAAGTCTGCGAGTTTTCGCTATATCTTGTCTGTATCTTAGATGAAGACTTAGCCAAGACGATGTATTTTTAATCGTGGTTCTTTTTTGGAGGCTCGTTTTCTCCATGTATCTCCAAATCTGCATTTTGTGCCCACTGCGGTTGACGGAAAACTTTACAGTAGGTCCCTTGTGTTAGCTATGCCTTAGGGAATTCATTTTTTTTGGATGGATCCTTAAAAAAAGGCGGCTGAACGTTATAAAATGATAATAAATTAAGAATATACTTTTACATTGTCATCCGAGAAGGTATTAGATTTATGTAAAATTTGAACCCTAGTTTTTGTCAAATATGGTCCTAAACTAAAAGTAAAGTTCGTTAGCCAGACATTTTGGATAAAAATTCAAAAAGTGAGAGCATTTTGAATATTTTTGAGATAACTTTTTTTCAAGATCCGAAATTCTCTGCACGGGTATTCATAATATTAAAAAATAACGAAATATATAAAAAAAGCCAAAAGAAGAAAAATGTTGATTTTTAAATGCCCTATACGATTATGGTAACAACTTTTCGAATTTTCTTGAAAAAACGGAAACAAATTCTATTGGCAGTATGCAGGAAACGAAATTTATTACCAAATTCGTTAAAACTGATATATTTTACCTTTGGAATATAATTTTATCTTATCAGGATAAATAAATAAAATAATATTTGCCACAGGCAATTGTTAAATGTAATACAAAATTTTATAATATCTTTCCACATGCCACAATGGTCAATATAGCCTTGAGCGTCTAGCTCAAGTTAAGAAGCGGTAGAGCGGCAGAGGGTAGAGGGAAGACGTAAGAGGGATAGAGAGAGAGAGAATTCGTGTCAAAAAAGAAGGAAAAATAAGATCAAATGAAACAGGAGAAAGAAAATTTTTTTTCGTGGAAGGAAAGGATTAAAAAGAGACCTAAGGAGGAGAAGGGTACTTCGGAAATAAAAATATTTAGCAAGGGGCATATCGAAAGAAGCGTATCGGGGATTGGGGGAAAATATGATAACAGAAAAATTGAGAGAGCAAAGGAATTAAAAGGAAGAGTGGGCGGATAGGGAAAAGATAAGGACAATGGAGGTGAGAACAGAAATAAAAAGCAAGATAGGAGACATAATATTTTCATAAGTGGGTTGCAACTAAAAAGCGGAGTAGAACGAGTGGACGTGTAAGCGATGCTACATAGCATGGTATGGGTTAATGAAGGTGGAGGAGTAATTGAGGTTATGTACTGAAACCTAGCAGGTGTAAACAAGAAAGATAAGGATTTCTCAAGATATATGAAGGAATTTTATGTTGTAGGCATAGTCGAGTCGTGTGCAGTGGAAAAACAATGGGATATAATAGGGTTAAAGCTGCAAATGGGGTATAAGTGGAGGTTCCAGGAGGCGGTAAACGTGAAGAAGAAAGGAAAGGTTTCTGAGAAAACTAAAAAAAGGGTTAGGAATGGCCAGTGAAAAGTCGGAATGGGATAAATAAGAATGAGGAAACGGTGGATGACTGGCTGGGCGAAAGAGAGATGGGTATTATGACAGGGGGGACTTTAGTGATATTATGGGGAGCGAATGTACTCTTTGAAGAGAAGAGATGCGCTTAAAGAGGAAATTGAAGGATAAAAAAATAAAGAAGGAGAGGGAGATTTTAAGGGACTTGATGGATGATTGAGGCTGGGAAATAGCGAATGGTATGCTAAAAGGTGATGGAGTGGGAGAACCCACATCCGTTATTAACGTAAGGGTATCAGTGAAAGAGTATGTTTTAAAATATAATTCAAAAGCAGAGAATATTGAACTAAATCTAAAAATTGTTACATTTTAAATGAAATACTTACATTTTGAAGCCAACCCACGAATCTGTTAAAAGACAGTTGAATTCTAAGTAAAAAAATATGAATTTTTAACCAAAAATATTAGATTTTATATCATCTTTCATCCAGAAATACAAATGGTTAGACGAAATAGGAGAATTCCATAGCAAAAGATACTGTAAATGATAATCATTCAGCAGTTTCTGTTAAGTTTTGAGTTCTTGTCTTAATTGTGTTACTCTAGGTTTACTGTATTTATCAGTAATTACAAAATAACCAGTGAAATGTGGAGCTACTATTTCATTGTGTACAATTTTCACTAATACATATTTCAAGAGCATTGCGGTGTTCTTCAAGGTCAGCTTCTTGGAACGGTCTTTTTTATTTTGACTATTAAATATATTAAGGAATCCTGTTAAGTTGAGACCTAAAGAAATCTCAGTTCATCATTTCTTTAGATTCTTCTATTTACCTATGCTAATGACACCGCGTTACTTTCTGACTCTGGTCTACACATAATCCAGAGAGGTGAACTTCCCCTTGACTTGGGGCACACGGGCAGTGTGCGGGGGTGGTCACGGGTGATCTTGAAAATCCTCGGCACACCTGTGTTAAGACACGCTTCTTGTGTGTTGTTTACTTTGAAGAGCGTACCTTCTGGTTACCCGTGAGACCTCTTATTATCGAAGGCCTTGTTTGTTGTCGTGACACTAATTTATTAGGGGAATTTCAGGGTGGGGGGCGAGGTCTCACCCTGTCGGCGGTTTCTGATTTGAACTGATTTAAGTGGGCATCTTCACAAGCTCCTTTTAGGCGCTGCTTCACGGTTTTCTAAAGTATTCCACGTTGATTACTCACCGCTTTTCGTAACTCAAGGTAGTTGTGGCCCAGATATCGCTGATCGGCGACGTCAGGTGAAGAGTGGCGTATAGCGGGGGAAGGACTATCCTTTCGTATACGAGAAGAGTCCTTCTCCATTGAGAATCCTAAGAGAAAGGCTCGTAAGGTTCAAGGCTCAAGGAAGGTATTCGGGTTCTGTGGGACGGTCCAAATGATGGTTTTCCAGAACAGAACCATCAAGAGTTTTCAGGGCTTCATCCAAAGGAATCACTACTGACAAGTCCGAGTCTGGAGCAGGGGAGGCTGTGTTGGGTCGGTCTGTGGCGATGGTGGGTATAGGGATTATTTCCAGTACATTATTTAGATAGGCCTTCTGATATATCTTCCGTCTTCGTTTGGAGGGAAGAGGCACATATTTCTCCGGATGGGCCTTTTCTTCGGCCACGCCGCAGCGGCGTCTATCGTTCCAGCGTTTCTGCTGACTTTTCTTACTTTTAAACCTCTTTCGCTTGACCCCGCTTTCCTGAAGGGGAAGAAAAACGAAAAAAAATCGAGGCATAGAATGTTTGCCGATCTAGATCCTTCCGGGACGGGACTCGATGAGAAGTTATGTATATATTAATGGATTAGGGATCCTTCCATGAGAAGGGAACCCAAAAAGGAAATATTGATTTGCTTTTTAGAGAGTTAATATCAGAAACTTGGGAAATCAGAACTTTGTTCTGATTTCTATAGAACTTTGATTAAAGTTTACTAATACAAATTTAGATTTGAATTTATGAATATTGATTCGCTTTTTTGGTGAATTAATTGTCATAATCTGGAATTCTTTCAGGTGATGGGAACCCAATATGGCAGCTGCTGATATTAATCACCTGGAAATTAAATACTTTGTTATGATTTTGGTTTTTTTGTTTGTTTTGGGGACTTTATTAAATTTTATTGTTAAATATTTAGATTTTAAGTATTGCTTTGAGTTTTTAGCGACTTAATATCAGTACCTGGAATCCTTTCAGGAGAAGGGACCACATTAGAACAATAGCTGACATTAGTCACTGGGCTAATGAAAACTTCGTTATGGTTTATCTTTTAAAGTTTATATAAGTAATCTGGCTTATTACACTTACAAGGCCTATTTTGCTCAGTCCATGTAGGTGGTTCACACCTGCCCCGGTTTTCTCTCTGTCCAACCCCATTTTTTGGACCCCAGGAAGGTTCAAAGGAAGGCGAAGAGAGAAAGAAGGCTTTATTTTGCACTCGTGTCCTTTATTTAAGTGGTATTCTTAACGTAAAAACTTAGGTGAATTCAAAGAATTCAAAAAATTCATAGAGTTCTTAGAATTCACGGAATGCAATGCCTTAAATGAATTCGCGGAATTCACGGAATTCAAGAAAATCAGAGAATTTACGAGATTCACGCAATTTACGGAATCCAAAAGTTCAGCGAATTCACGGAATTCGCACAATTTATGGAATTCACGGAATCATGAGAGTTTAAGGAAATCAAAGAATTCAAGCAATTTAGGGGCTTCACAGAATTTAACGAATTAAAGAATTCTCGAAACTCATAGAGCAACCGGAATTCACGGAATTGACGGTATAAGCCACATGCAGAATTAAAAGACTTCAAGAAATTCACAGAGTTCGTAGACCTAAGGGAATGCACGAAATTGAATGAATTTACGGAATTCACAAAATGTAAGAAAATCAGAGAATTCACGAAATTCACGCAATGTACGGAGATGGCCAAAATTGAAATCCCTTTCCTTATAGCTTTCTCTTGTCTTTTATTATTTTAATTTTTTAATTATCACTAAAGCTTTTCCTGCTTTGCACATTTTTCCTGAAAAAACTTGAAATTGCAATTAGGCGAATTTTTTATCTAAAATACATCTTTAGGAATGCAGTTAAATTTTAAACAAAGAAAGAGGACTGCTGACGAAATTATTTGAATGTTCGACAAAACAATTGTATTTTCTATTGGGTAGCAGAATTTTATAGAAAAAATAGATGAATTCTGTACCGACCAAGTAATTTTTGACATTTGTACTACAACACATAATCATTTTTTTATGATTTTAAGTGATAATCAACTTCAGATCGCAAACATAATATTTTATTTTGACCATGCTTTTAAATTAATTGGGCAAGGGATTGTAAAAAACGTGAAAAAATCCTGTGATTGAGCGGCGGTCACCTAATGGAGTTTCACTAATTTCTTGCCGCGACAATGCAGAAACCATGCCACTTAAAATGTTTATTTTTGCCCTTCTGTGATAGTAGCGAATGCGTGAATACATTCCAGCAAGAGAATTATAACTCTCCAATATGTTCGTTGGTTGGCATAGGCTCATAAAGGTTATTAGTTATTCTCATTTGTAGTGTTGAATTGGTAGGAAAAGTGTATCTTCGCATTTCAAATATCCGATGTGGATTCTTTTCAGGAATAAGCCGAATAAATCTAAGTTTGTCCATTCCACACCCAATTCCGTCAGGAGAAGGAAGCCTTGTGGGTGGAGGTATGAACCTGGCAGGAGGTGCTTCAGACCTCCAAGAAGGAGACCTAGATCTCTCACGGATAGGATGGTCGGCAGGAACAAGATGTCTCTCAGGCGAATGATCTCTTTCAAATGAGGAAGAAGCTACGTCACGAGGATTACCAGGTATAGGTGCGCCATTAGGTAAACAGTCGAACTGCGAACTTAACTCTGCAACAAAAAAGAGATGATTATATAATTTAAAGAAGGTCTCTCACGAATCAGTGGCAACGCTGAGATACCAGACTGAGAAAAGAAGAGAAGTTTTCCCTAGGAAACTTCTTGAAAGGTTGACCAGCAAAATGAGGGAAACATTTTTTGGGAAGTTTCCTGTTCTTCTGGATAACTCAATAGCTACAATTATTATCGCAAGCATAAGGTCACTTATGTAATTTATTTGAATGTCGTGAAGATTGGTATGGACCCTAGATTTCGCTATTTTGTTAAGGGTAATCTGAAGCGAAGATAAATACCCGCGTTATTTAGGTGGAAAGATTCCCCGGAAACTACTACACGGCAATTTAGCGGAAAATCCGGTTGGAAATTCCTTGAAGTTTCCATGGAGATTCCTCTAACTTTCCGTGTACAAATTGCACCCTGCAATTGACTCAGGAAGTTCCTAGAAAACACTTTACTAACAGCACCTCTGCCCCTAATCGATTCCGGAAGTCTCCAATTTTGTCGAAACACAATCAGTTTGCAGCACGTGTGGGAAATATATCATCCTCGAGGAAAATAAGTTATAAATCAAATTAACCTCGCATATCCCATTTTTTATAATCCGTGATTCTACAACAAATTCCACGTGCAGCAAGATCAGGAAATAATTATTTTTCGAGGAACTTGATTTCCAAATCAAGAGTAACCTAACTTCAATATAAAATAATTTTACAGTGCACTAGGCCTAAGAAATATATCTAAATTAAGGAAATTTGTTCTAAACTATAATTAACCTCACATAACCCACCTTACTCATGGCCCGTCATTATAAAGAAATTTCCAAGTGCACCAGGTGTGAGAGAAGCTTCTTCCTCCAGGGAATTTGTCCAAAATAAAAATCTACCTCACATGAATCACGCTTTTACGATCCATCACTTTACGACAATTTCCGTGTTCACCAGGTATAAGAAATATATCTGGCTTGTATGGTTGAACTTTATTTCGAACTCAACTTCCTCGAGTACGATGTCTAGAGGACAGCCGGGTATTAACGAATGGGAACGCAGGAACTCCCATCTAATTAAATGCTGCTGAAGGCTGGTGGCCTTTTCAGTGCAAAAACATGAACACAAGATGACTCTGCCAGTTCCGGTTCTCCCCCCGTCCCTCCCCTATAAACCTAAGTTTTGATGGGACCAACGTTATAACTAGACTTTCCACTATGTGACGATTTACTACTTAACTTGGACAAGATTTCGGCTTGAAAAATAAGCTTACTGCATAAAGGTGTTTGTTGGGCGTTTACTATAAACAATTAATAATACAAAAAATAAAATAGTCTCAGAAAGGACTAGAATTTTAATTAACAAAAGGCATGCACACGGTAAATTTAAAGATAAAGTTTCAGACGAAGAATGGAGATTATGTGTTTGGAATGCGGGGGGGGGCGAATGATCTCAAGGTAAAAGAATTAAGAGAAACTATGCACCTAAGGAACCTAGATATTTTATTTTCTGGCTGAAACAAAGAAAAAGAGATGCGAAAGTAGGAACATCGAAAACGTGTTTGAAATTTGAAGACGGAAAGTTAGTGGAATTTTCACACAAACCCTACGGAATATCCAGCTGGAATTTCCGTAGAATTTTCCTGGATTACTTTCCCGGAACTATTTTCCGGTACGATTATGTTGGGAACTAGTCTCATTTTCATAGATGGCTGTTGCTCCCATCGGATCCTTGCTGTGCATATGCAACTTATTTTCGAAATATTATTAATATTATTAAATAATAATATATTATTATATTTACCAACAGAAGTTAAGGCGATTACCATAGTTGAGACCAGAATATAAACGACCATCATTTATTTTTTAAGTAGAGGAGAAACTGATAAATAGAAGATCTGATGAAGAATTGGGTAACAATTTAACTAGTTGATCTTATCGCTAAGAACATCAAGTTTGTCCTTCCTTGATATTTGTGTTTCATTTGCCAGTTTTCAGGGGAAAATATCATTGATTTTCACAACACAATTTTATGTTAGGCGTATAAACTTTACAAATAATGTTTGCTACAAACAATATGTTATTTATTCCAAATTTCTTCATTAAAATGTGTACATTATTCGAGCACATTTCGATTAAGAACCAGCATTTGCGGCATGAAATTTTGGTAATGGAATATAATCTACACGATAACTCTCTTTATAGGAATATTTTTATTATTTTCAGTTGAGGATTTTATAAAAAGTATTTTCGCAATATTGAGAAATATTAACATATAATTTAAAAGGATTGAGAATATAACCTACCATTGTTGAAGTATGAAATATTTACTTCCAGTTCACTAACGAACTGCAATGACTGAATCAGAACTTGCTCTCTCTACAGACTAGTTCATGTGGGTGCTGTGCATGCGAGAAGCGCGCAATATAACGATTATACTTTCTTGCAACTACTGATCAGACAGCTCTATTTGATGGGTTTCACAAGGATTCTCAATTAATACTGCACGTTTCTTATCTCAAAAATCCCTCGATGAGGGCGTCTATTGTCATGTCCTTGGAACTCTTGTACTTCACGCTGATTTGGCTCTACAACTTCGCTTAAACGAAGTTGTGTTTCAAAGTATTGGCGAATGTCTAAGTGTTGGATCCTTTATTGGTGCTTTCATTGGGAAGCAGATCTTTAAAAAAAACGGCCTAAGTAGATTCCTTTCTTAAAAGTCTTTTAAAGACTCATCTCCTCATATTCGGTAATGGATAACGAAAGCGTTCGCTGTTTTTCTGCTTTTTATTTTACAGTATCTACATCAAGAATATGGAATAACCTGTGTAGAGTATAGCATGTGTGCAATGTCCCCAGTCTGCATATAGCCGTCTAACTCCTTCACGCTTATAAATAACCAGATTCTGCTGTTTTGTGTTTCCATCAGCTACCACAAGATCATTCATGTCAGATGCAATTAATGTCAAGCATCTAACTGTAAAATATGATAAAAATTAATTTATTATGCTAGCTGCGACCTGGCCCAGAAGGCCAGGTGGGGTCCTATCCGACACCACCTTTTTCTATTTCACAAAATCTCTTTTATCAATACCACAAAATTGTTTATTATCAAAATGCAGCAAAATAAAACTCCTTTGATTAATTTTTCCTTTAATACTTCCAATTCAGATTTCTTTCATGTCAGCTAGAAGCCGCTATTTTTCAAATCCGATGCCTGCAGTCGTGGAGGTGATCTACTTACAATGTTTTAACCACTCATGATCATGGTAACATCTATAGCCTTTTTTATGACCAAATCAATACATTTTCAGGCCAAATTAACATATTCCCGCGAAATTACCAGTTTTCCCCTAATGAAGCTTCCCACTACAATTTACATCGCGAGACTGAAGGAAAGGTTACCAAAGCGGAAGAGATGTTCCCCCTTCACACACACGCACTAGCCTACAACTAATGAAACATAGGGTCGGCTCCGACCCCACCTGGTACTACGAGGGTTAATGATGTGCTGTAATCCAACTTCTACCTGTCAGTTAAGCTAATTCCAACATTATCTTGGTATTGATGTTCTTAAGGAACACTTGAATGAAGTTCTTTATAAAAACGGCGTCAATAAGATAAAATATCAAATTTGATAATAAAGAAATAGATATAAGCTGGTAACTTATGTAGCCGAGACCGATTTCTTGATAGAACAACTCTGCGAAAAACTTGTGTACTTGAACTTTTATAAGGTGTGTGCCAACATGCAAGCATCGTATATTCTCAGTTCACAGCAGCTTGAACAAGAATAACAACATAGCATGTCTTGGATCGTCGATCATCCGTGCAAGATCCCTAGCCTGTATCCACGTAGCCCTCGAACTTCTTTCCGCTCTGAAATTCCTTGAATCCGCTTTTTATTGCTCCCTGCAAATACCAAAAGTCCCTTTTGTCAGCGCGTAAGTGCTCTGTTTTGTAGCAGATTGTTAATTGGCTCAACAACTTGACGACGAACGTAATATCTGGAAGGTTTGCGACATTTAATTACAGTAAGGAAACTATTAGTTCACGGAATGGATGAAATTTAGAATCATCGTTGGAGTTTAATACGTGTTTCTTCAGATTGACATTTGGGTTCAATGAAGTTTGTGAGGACTTTAAATCCATTATCCTAAAACGGTCATGAATGTTCTCGAGTACAAATTTTGTGTGTTATCAAAAGCCAAACTTAATTTTTTAACTGTGCCCCAGGCAGGGCCAAATTTGACCAACATCCTCTGCAGCGTATTTCTTTGACAAATCAGATTTCTCTTTTTATATCCATTACAAGTTCTTCGATGGTATGTCCATTTCTCCCATGTAGACGAACATTATTATTTTTTCTAGCATTTTCTTTGTTTAAACACACTAATTTGGCGCGAGTCCATTTTGGAATAAACTGCTAGCCTAATCTTCCGTTTCGGTACTATGTCATCACGTCCAATTGATATATGAATATATCGTGCTCGACTGCTATGGCTTTTGCTGTTTTTATGTAGATCAAACTAGCTACTGTGCAGCGCGATAATCTCATTTTCTTAAAACTACCGGTGCTGCCTCTCTTATCTATCAGGGGAATCATTTCGCCATGTTGGCAGGTTTCATCTGATTCCCATTGGTCCCTTTTACGTGACTGCCACAACCTGACCATCCGCTCGTGGCTACCATGGCAACCAGTCCAACGCTACGTCGTGTAGCTGGTAGTAGAGTCACCACTAGAGAGCGGGGCCTCTCGTCATGGTGTCGGTGGTGGGCCAGCAGACTGTCATCCTTTGGAGGCGTCTACTTGAATGTTAACTAACTCTCAGTTTGTCGTATGTGGAGTACTCGTAGATTTTCTATTGCTTCCGATCCGCAATTAATACCCCGAATATTACCGGTTAGTTGCCAATTTTTATTTTCTAGCCAAGCTAGATCAGGTTTCTCTCTAATGTCTAAGCAAATATTTTTATAAAACAGATTACTTAACCTATTTAGTATCCTAGACAGGGAGTCCTGTGTTGACGGTAAATTAGATACTTCTGTGCGCGTCACTTTTTAGGTTATGGCTGGCTTCGCCGAGATCAAGGAAAGTTTATTCACAGTCAGGGGAGTATATTTCTACAACCATGTTACATACATTGTTCGGCTTGGCATCGTCTCGCCTTCAAATTCGTGATGCGCCCTCACACTGGCAGTAAGTTAAACGTCTAGTTGGCCTATCATATCGAAATCTACTATTTTAATTAAATTAAGATGAAAAGATGATCAATGTACATTCTACAAAGAATTTGGTTAATAGACAAGGGAGATTCTCGGAATTTCAATAGGTGCGGTCAGATGTAAGCTTTGAGGGAGGACTGGACCAAAATTAAAGTGACTATATGATTTGCTCTCAAATTAAATTTACTAGATATCTTTAGGGAATAACTTCATTTCTTTCTTAATATATTTCGACAAATTACAAAAAATTAAAGACTCCAAAGCTTTTGAAGGAATTTCAACACATGCATAAAATGTTAAGTTTCAATTAAGGAAGATAAGCTTTTATCCAAATAGTTAAATTTTTAACAATAACAACATTATTTTTAACCTAAAGGCAAGAATTCTAATTCAAAAAAATTGACATTTCTAACAAAGATGCATTTGGAAACAAAAACGATGGTTTTTTTTCAAAAATGCGAAGTTTCATCAATGTAGTTATTTTTTCGATTAAGAAAGATTAATTTTGACGAAGTAGCTGAATTTTCAACAAAATAATATAATTTGTAATCGAATAGTAGAATTGACGTTAATTTTTTCTTCAATTTAAAGGCATTTAATGCAAGATATTCAGAATAAGACTCGAAAATTTTGGTTGTTTCGGGCTTTGGATTGTATTTGAGAAGTGAAGTAGCGTCCATCAGGTATAATCTTTATTCTCAAAAATTCATCTTTATTAGTGGAACACTTATCTTCTTCATGGAAAAATAATAATTTTCGTTAAAAATTTACTTATTTGGTAACAATGAATATTTATGGTTGATTTTGCCTCTATTTAGTTACAAGCTGAACAACTTTGTTAAAAATCATATTTTTCCGGTTGAAGATTAACCGGGTTATCTGAAAAAGTAACTATTTCATTTTCGGCAGAAAATATATCTTTGATTAGTTTATAATTCAAATGCTTTGTTTAGGATTCATATATTTTGTTCATATTTAGTTATTTAGTTATTATATATTATATATCTTCAAGTTGTTCCTGCCTTTTGAATTATTTATGTCTAATGTCTAATCAACAATTTAAGAGGTTAATATTAGTTATTAATTAGTAATAAACAAAAAGGGTCATCAATTCTTATCTGATTTGGGATCGCAAACATTATATTTAAGTTTTACATTTTCAAAATTTGATGATTGATAGGCTTGTAGTTTACACATTATTCACAAAAGTTACTTTAAAAAATCCTGAAATGGTTAGGTGGTCACCAACCTTAACTTCATTGACTTCTTTCCGGGTCAATGGGGTAATTATGTTGCTTGGTATGTTCACTTTTGCCCGTTTTTGATTTTTATAATTCTTTTCATAAATGTATATTCCTGCAAGGGAATTATAACGCTCTACTATGGCGAAGACGTCACCATCCAATGTTGATAACACAATTTGTTCGTTGGTTGGAGCAGGCGCAAAACGATTTTTACTGATTCTGATGGTTAGTGGTGTATTTGCAGAAAAAGCGTATCTACGAAGTTCGAAGACTCGGTGCGGATTCTTTTCAGGAGTAAGACGAATAAATCTGAGTTTTTCAAGTCCACATCCAATTCCGTTAGGAGAAGGAAGCCTTGTGGTTGGAGCTATGAACCTAGAAGGAGAAGAAATGGAACTACCAGGATTGTAATCTAAATGCAAATTCGGGTTTATCAAGTCATGTCCACCAGGAGAAGGAAGCCTTGAAGGGGTAGCTATATATCTGGCAGAATGCACCACGTACTCGCCCCGAGGAGACCTGGACCTTTTACGAGCAGGCTGCTTAGCAGGAACAAGAGACTCCGCAGGCGAATGATGACTCTCAGAAGAAAAATAAGGTTCGCCGCGAGGAATGCCAGGAATAGGTTCGCCATTAGGTAAACAGTCAAACTGCGAACTTAACTCTGCAATATGAAAGATATGAATTAATATTCTATGAGATGGTCTTTTTATGAATGCGTGACAATATTGAGACGACAGACAGAGGAAAGGAGGATAATTTTCCGTGTAGAAAGATTTATTTCGAAGCTTTTCTTTTTATATGATGCGCTTTGATAGACATACTAGAAAAAAAGCAAACGAATTTTCTAGTTGTTGCTGGCCGACTTCGTACGAGCTACTGAAATCTTTCTTTACCATGTCAATGTGGCAGTTTATTTGCATACATTAGTTTGATCTGTTGTAACATTTTCTTCCTACTTGAAGTTGTTCCGCTAGTATTTAAATAATTTATTTTTGATTCCTAAAGTATTAATATTACAATGTACATTAAAAGAGTTGATTCGAAAATTATTTCACACTGCCAGCGTAGATGATATAAGGTAAATCATTAAGTATGAGGTAGGTTCTTGTATTATATCAGGTGTGTTTTTAGATACAATTCTCGTCATAAAATGCATCTTATTAAAACTAAATTGACGATGTTTGTATCATAAGGTTCAGGTTGTAATCATTTGGGATGTCGTCACCCCTGAGCTAACCTTCTGGTAGCTGTTCGAAACTATTTTGGGCTTGATACTTTTGCCTTAGGACTTTTCCCGAGGACCTTCAACTGGTGATTATGAGAGATATTAGAAACCTTGACTTGATACCTTGATCGCAAAAATTTCTACCATTTTTTTCTGTAATTTAAAATGCTGCTAACTTAAAGAATACTGCTTAGTCCTAGCGGGTATGGGGGTTATCACCCCTAGGTTGGCTGACATACCCGCGATTGGAAAGGGAGCCCTAATGTGTGGGTTTTTGATATATCTATGGCTAATATGGAAAATTTCAAAACACGATCACTTTCGGCAGAAGACGTACATGAATGTGCTGGAAACGGTGAAATGTACCGCTACGTGTGCGGTGATTTTAAGTAGAAGAAATTTTTTTTTAATTTACTGAAAACATGCGTCAAATATATCAGCACTGCTTTGGGTGTGAGTTGATCCAAGGAAACTAATTTTGGATGCCCAAAAATATCTGCTGTGCTTGCAGATAAATATTGAACAGACTTAATGGGCGTGCAGCAAAAATGAAGTTTGTTACAACAACTGTTTGGCGGGAGCCCAATCCAAAGACGTTTGTTATTTTTGTTTAACTGACATGGTAGGATTGGATTCCAGTAAGAAAAAATGCAGTATGCAATCGTCTCTAGAGTATTCAAAGCTTCCATGTCTGAGATAAGTAATAAGTAAGACTATGAAGTGGCCCTTGATGTGTCTGTGGCTGATATGGAGATTGATGAATCAACTGATGAAGATATCAATGAAGAGAGCAGCGAGAGTAACGATGACACTGATTGGAAGGAATATGTTGTAAAGAAGGAAAAAGGTGGTACGATGCGCCCTTTTAAGCATGAAGAACTGAATGATTTAATCCGAGACTCAGCGCTGCCGAACTTGGGGCTAAATTTCTAGCTTCAAGAATTAAAGAAAGAAATAAGCTATCTAAGGGAACAAAGGTTTTATTTTATTGGAATAGAGATGAGTCATTCCGAAAATTCTTTACAGAAAAAGAAGGGTTGGTATACTTTAACAATTTTCATGTTCTTATGAATGAATTTAAAAAAAAATCTGAACGAAGCCTCAAAGCTATGTTATTATGGTGATCTAAAGATCTTGACAAAGATTCTATCTCAGAAATCTGGTTTTACGAAATTTCCGTGCTTTCTTTGCTTATGGGATAGCGGGGATCGGAAGAATCATGACATTAAAAATGATTGGCCAGCTCGAGAATGTATAGAAACTGGATCAAAAAATGTTGTAAATAAACCTGTGGTTTAGCCGGCTAAAATTCTACTTCTTTCTTTGCACATCAAAAACACATTTTAATGAGTTAGAAGCTACAGATTGTTGATCCCCATTTGCAAAACTTCCCAGAACATGTTGGAGATTAGAGTGAGGAACAAGGAGAAAGCTTCCAAAAAGATATCATGGAAATCGAAAGACGTTATGAAGGTAGATGGAATACGAATATGCTGCCAGACTTCTGTTGGATGCTTAAAAGTGTGAGTGTTCACAGTAGCAACAAGCGTAGAAGATTATTTTGTGAATAAGGTTACGGAATTCTGAGGTTATGGGCTCATATTGTTACGAGGTAAGGGAATGATGAAGTCATGAGATAATAGGGTTACCAGATTAAGGAGAGGAGGGTGAAAATGGTAGACGGTGAATAATTTTTGCGGTTGCAGTGATTTATTGGGTGATTTTGAGGATATGTGAAAATCCTGACGTGTAGGGATTAACCGGGTGGCATATTAGATTTCAGCGGGATAAAATACATAGTGATATTATATTGGCATCCAATTCTCAGAAGATTTTTGTTTTGCGGGCCTTTGGAATTGTACGTGAGTACCGAATACTAGAAATATAATGATGCACTTCGGGGTACGTGGCTACAAGTGTGATCTACCACAGTCCAATTAAAAACCAATTTCATTTTCCTATATAGAATTTGCTCAAGTTGGATCCTTCATTGGTTGTGGAAACCTTTTTCAAGTTATTTAATATTATATTATTATAAAATGGTCATATTCACCACTACAATTAAGAAGAATTGCCAAGGTGGAGACGAGAGTAAAAAAAATCTTCATTTTACTTAAGCGGAGTAAGAACTGTTCAATGTACTTCCTAATAAAGAATTTGGGCAACATTATAACCACTGATTATTTCAATGTTTTATGACAGATCAAATATTATATCTTATGCATATACGTTACGTATGTTAACGATTAAAGGTGACAAGCTTGTCCTTGTTAGATAATTACATTTCATTTGCCTGTTTGCCAAACAAAATATTGGTAATAAATATGTTACCATTGACATTGCGATTGCCATCGCGATTGAGAAGGAATATTTTCTAAATACACTGCTCTCCCGCAAAGGCCATTTTAGTAGAAGGAAAAAATTCTCGGAAATTTTTCGTACTTTCTTGGTTGGCAAACAACCTTCATGGTCCCTGCAATTTAAAAGGACGAACTCGTGAGCTAAACATTTTTTCATTGGATTAAACAAACAATAAACTAAAAATCTAAGCACTCAAAGGGGAACTTTTGAATTTTAAACTTTTAAAATTTAAGTTTAAAAGTTTTTTAATTAGAAAATGTTGTATTCAAATGCTCAAAAAGTAGAAAAGTATAAAATGAAAGTTACTAGAACTTTTCAATTCAAAAATTTTAAATTGCATACAGATAAACTGCAAATTTAGAGTTTTAACTTTTATACATTATGGAGAACAAAGATTCAGATTTCATTACGAAAATATAAATCCACGCTTTCATTATTAATGCTCTAAATTAAAGAATCAATCAATGCAATTTAAACTTTTCAACAATTTTAAGCTGCAAGCATGGAAAATTGAAAAATTACATTTTTAACTAAAAACATAGTAAATTAAAAATTTCAGCTGAAAAATAAAAACCTAAAATGGAAAATTGTTTAATAAAAATATTTTCGAGTTTTTGCTTGATGACTTTTGCTTGATGAAACTTTTAAATTAGCTACCAATGAACGAGAAGAGTTTCGAGTCAGAAGACTTTCGAATAATCAACCAATGAGTGAAGACAGTTTTCAGTAAGAACCATTTTGAATAATCAAATAATAAACGAAAGCAGTTTTGAACACATAATCTACCAATAAAGGAGAACTTTTTTGAGAAAAGTTTTGAATAATCATCCGATAAGCGAGCATTGCATTTACACTGTTCTGAACAATGAAACAATAATTTATATTACCCTTTCCTCTATTTATATTATGTTTTTTCTTCGTAAGGAATCTTTTATAAAATCCTTTCATTGTTGTCAAAGAATTAATCTTGCAAGTGCAAATTTAACGTTTCCATTTTTCGTCGAAATTTTATCTTTTTTGTTGCTAGGGTATAATGACTCATATAGCGTCCCAGAATACCGATCGAGCTTCCAGTCCCAATAGGATTATCTTCACAGGAGTGGCTCTGTAAGGACAGACCCTTTAGTTCCCGAGCTGATCATGAGCACAAAGCGATTCCCGAAAGCACAAATAAAAAATAAATAATATGGAGGTGAACCTCCAATGTCCCTCATCAGGAATACTTATTTTCTCAAGAAGATGGAAACTGACAAATGGGTTACCTCACTATCGAATCAACAAGGGTCCTATATGGTTTCTAGTCCTCGATCGGTACAGCTGGGAATGACGCTTCAACTTTAAAGAAATTCATTTATTGGAAATATATGTTAATCAAAGAAATAAGATTCTGGACCTTAAAAATATGTCTTCGAGACAATACACAAAGTTTATAATACTCGAGTAATCGGTCTGGGGTACCTTAATTTTTACGATTATGTCTATAATGTCCACCATATTTACCGGATTTGAACTCATGTTAAATTTTCTTCCTCATAGAGTAAGCTTCGCAGTGGCAATATTTTCCAAAAATCCTAATTAATTTAATCAAACGTCCCATAATTTAAAAATGTCTAATACGATATTCTGAGCAATTGGTTAGATTTTTATGTGTTTATGAGAGAGCAATTGTGCGTGAGGAGGATTTGGCGGATGTGTGGATTTTCGGATTTCAACCAGATTCACGCAATTCGCTTTGGTTTACCCATTTCCGGTTATACCTTGATATATTTAGAAACTTTCTCCAATTAAACACAGATATATTAAACACCCCCACCAAAAGAGGGAACAGACAATAAAAATAGAGCTTGCAGAGGTCTCCGGGCTTTTTCAAACTGACCAATCGTAATTCACCCTGCAGCGCCGTGTTAGAGCTCTTTCCTTTCTGATATAGCTCGCAGGAGAAAACTAGCGATAATTTGTGAGGTCGAATGATTCTTATCAAAAAATTCTTTTCTTATCTCGATGGATTGGCAATGAACTTTTCGAACTTTTAATATAATCGTAATGTTGTAACACAATATTTCAGAGAACTAAGCGCAACTTTAGATTCAAGTTTGCATTTATGAAGGACAAGGCTCTAGGATCGTGCATGTTCTCAAATTTTCTATAAAGTAAATATATCCGCAATTTAATTATCGAATAGATGGCTGCCAAGAGTTCCTACTCAGTGGTCGTATAATTAAACTCGACTTTGTTTAAACACCGACTGGTGAATTAAATAATATCGTTGTTATTTTCCTTATCAACCTGGTACAAAATACCACTAATTTAGAGGTTGGAGGCATCAGTTTTTAATTTGAAAAGTGCATCTGGAATTATATCACTGAACGTTATACCCTCGCTGAAATTTTCCTTCAGTTCTTCAAATTTGCGCGTGTGTTCAGGTGTCCAATTCGAGTGTTTCGACTCATGTACTAATTCCCGGAAAGGATTCACGCAATTAGAATGATGCATGCTGAATTGCCGATGATACGTGCACATTTCGAGGAATTGTTGTGGTTTTGTACGATTACTCGGAACGGGAAGTTTCTGAATTTATTCTAAACGATAGTGAGGTAGCAGCTTCCCTTTTGTTGAGAGCTCGTAACCGAGAAAACAAACTAATTTCAGCTTCAATTTAAAAAAAAAATTAAATAGTTTTGGTAATTTAAACAAATGATCAGACAGATAACCGGGAGTAGATATTAGCACAACATCAACATAAAGAATGACATATGCCGTCGGCAATAACAGGCGGCAGACGTAAGGAACCTTTATGTTTCCCCCTCAAACTTTCACTTCCGCGTTTTTCTGCCAATTTTCCTTTCCTCTGCTGCTACGACGACTGACTCTCATTCAATATTCCAGCCACTAAATCTTTAACAAAAACTCTTTAGTGTTTACCTATCTTTGTTACAAATTATTTTACGGATAAATTGATCACTTATCCGTGATTATAATTTTAACAAAGCAAATGAAATTCTCTAACTAAATAACTATAATCTGGTAGTGGCCGGATTACGGAATATAGTTCTCATTTAATTCTAAGTTTCACATTTATAAATTATATTTGTTATTTTAGTACGAAATTATATTCATTCATTATATTATTATATTATTATAAGAATATTCTTATATTTACTCATTTAATTCTCAGTTTCACATTTACAAAATTATTTTCCTTTTTTTGTACCAAATTATATTATGTTCACTCATTATATTATTAGATTATTATTATTATGAAAATATTATTATATTTACTCATTTAATTCTCAGTTTTCACATTTACAAATTATATATTTTTGTCGTACGAAATTCTATTATATACGTTATTCCATTGTTTATGCTTGTTTTTATTTATAACAAAAATATTTAAATAATTATTAGGGAAAAACTATATATAATCAAATTAATACTATTGCTTTTCTTATATTATTCTTCGTATTATATTTCTACGGAAATGCGTTGAAACTCTTCGTATTGTAACGCCGAGAGAGCATAGACCGGGTATGTTAAGTGACCGACACGACGACGTGGGGAGAAATGATCTCATTGGGCCGCGCTCCCTAAACTCAGCGGAGTGGGAAGAAATCTCGGACTGAGCCTCTCACTCCCGCTTGCCGCGTCCACGCAGTGGGAACAGCCTCGCGCGCTAACGCGCTTAATGCTTAAATGAACGCACCTACGTCACCGTCGTTACTCGGCTTCGAGCTTTAGAACTAGTCGGAAGTACTCCACTCTTAGTTTCGCTTTCGTCTGAACTCCTCTCCCGGCCTAGGGAACTTGTTCGCAATAAAGGCATTGAGATTAAGGAAATACTTCTATTGCTCATTACTTTGTTCTAGAAAAATCTGCTCTCTTAAGAGCAAACTGAACGTAGAGAATACTCCTCGACTCCTTCCACTCCTGCTGATAACCGCCAGCGCTTCGGCAGACCGTCAGTTAACAGCCGGATAGGTTGAGCCACGAACAAGGAGACACAAAGCTGGGGGATTTGGGTCCAATCATTTCGGGAAATCAACGGCGCTCTGGCCGTCCGAAGACGACCGTTTTGAATGGGCGGATTGAATCCCAGGCAGAGGGAATGCCGACGCCGGGAGGAGGGCCTGCCTACTCCCTCTATCCTGAGAATCCCGTTCGGTTCACGACCAGATTCAGTTGACATGACGTCGGGCCGTCAGCCAAACCCTTCGTTCACCCACCAGGAGGTGGGAAGTTTCATCGCTGGAGGAAGACAGTGCGCAGCGACGGCCGCGACGCAGAGTACGCCGTTGAGTCGTTTTCCTCCCCTACTACTTCCAGGGGGAGAATCGCATAGGAAGGCCTTGAAGCGGCGTAGATCGAAACAGGCCTAGCAGTCCCGACACGGAAGACGCTCATAACCGTGGCTCCTTTCCAGAATCGAGCTACGGTACTGGCTCTGGAAACGGACACGTATATGTTTGTAAACGTCCAACACATTCCGGACGGATACGTACCCTCGACCCGCAAGAAATTGCAGGACCTCGATATTAAAAGTGAGGATCCCGCGATCGCCGCTTTTTGGAAAAGGCGGGACTTTTATAGTGACCTCGTCCGCAAGGCCGCCGGACATTTCAAGGCGCACGACAATGCGGAGGGCGGATGCCCCAACGGCAATTTTTACAACTCACAGTAACTACAGTAAGGCTTGATCGGAAGGAGAGGAGTTTCATCGTCACTAAATTCCTATCCTCAATCCCCACTCCGAAATCCCAATGATCCCTCACCTCACCCACCAGTGAACATGAATAAATTCCATTTCATTTTCTAAAAAAAAATAAAAAATAAAATAATAATAAAATAAAAATTTTGCTGATATAAAATCTGCACTCCGGTTGCTGAGCGATATGTACGACCCTTAGGGATGGACGGCCTTCAGGCCTGGAAGGCCCTCATGAGTTGCAATATCAAGCGCGTCCAGCTTGCACCGTCTACAAGCCAGAAGGACGCACCCAAGAACATGGAGCCGTTGGACCTATGGCTGAAGAAGACCCAGGGTTACGTGTATCTGCAGACATCAGCTCACCGCTCTGTCGCTCAACCTTCCACCAAGCACCGCAACTGAGCATCGGTCCTTTCCCGCAACGATCCTCCCCCCCCCCCCCCGCTCATATCATACAACTCTTCCTTCCGTTCATCTCCCCACCATACCCCTTTTAATTTCCTTTC
>JAWWLR010212351.1:0-13693 GCA_035041075.1 Acraspis erinacei | reverse complement strand
TTTGAGTGTATTTGAATGGATTGGAATGAATTGAAGTATTTTGGAATTAGTGATATCGGGCATTCAAGTGGATTAGAGTTGATTGGAATTAATTATATTGGATTGATTGGAGTTAGAATGGTAATGACTGAATTGCATTGTATTGGATTGGAGATGATTAAATGAGACTGGATCAGAGTGGATTGGGATGAATTAAAGTAGACTGGATTCGAATGTATTTGAATTAATTGAATTGAAATATATTGGAATGAGCATTATGTGATTGTATTAAATTGTAGTGGATTTGAATGGATTGAAATTAATTGGATTGGAGTGTATTGTGTTAGATTAGAGTGGATAAGAATGAACGGTTTTGGATTGGATTGGATTGCATTGGATTTGAGCGGATTGAAATAGTTTGTGATGAAATATGGTGCATTGGAGTGGATTTGATTGGAATCAATTGGATTTTATTGAATTGGGATTGGATTGGAATGAATTACGTTAGAATGCATTCCGTGGGAGTTGATTGAAATTGATTGGATTAGAGCGGCTTGGGATGAATCAGAGTGGATTGGAATATATTGGGATGGATTGAATTGAAATATATTGGAATGAGCGATATGGGATTGTATTAAATTGTAGTGGATTTGAATGGATTGAAATTAATTGGATTGGAGTGGATTGTGTTAGATTAGAGTGGATAAGAATGAACGGTTTTGGATTGGATGGGATTGCATTGGATTTGAGCGGATTGAAATAGTTTGTGATGAAATATGGTGCATTGGAGTGGATTGGATTGGAATCAATTGGATTTTATTGAATTGGGATTGGATTGGAATGAAGTGCGTTAGAATGCATTCCGTGGGAGTTGATTCAAATTGATTGGATTAGAGCGGCTTGGGACGAATCAGAGTGGATTGGAATAGATTGGGATGGATTGAATTGAAATATATTGGAATTAGCGATATTGGATTGGATTGGAAGGAATTGTATTGGATTACAGTAGGTTTGATTGGTTTATAATAGATTGAAGTGAATTGGAATTAATTGGTTTCTAGTTGATTGGATTGCATTCGATTGTTGCATTGGAAATAAAGGGATTGGATTAAAGAGGATTTAATTGAAGTAGATTTTAATGATTTAGATTGGAATTATAGGTATTATATTAGATTGGATTAGAGTGGCTTTGAATTAATTCGATTTGATTGAATTCAATTGGAATGGATATGACCGAGTTGGATTATATTTGAAGAAAGATTATTGAATTAGACTAGTTCAGAGTTTATTGGGATCAATATTTGTAGATTGGACTCGAATGGATTGGAATGCATTGAATTGAAATATATTGGAATGGATGGTATGGGGATGGATTGCAATTGATTTGATTGAATTGAAGTAGATTTGATTGGATTGGAATGAATTATATTTCAATGGATTATAATAGATTGGATTCAATTGGAATTAATTGGTATCGGATTTGATGTATTGAATGGGATTGTATTGGACTGGAAGGATTAGAAAAAATTAGTTCGTTTTGGAGTGGATATGATTGTAATGAATTGGATTTAATTAGATTGAAATGAGTTCGATTGGAATTAGTGGGATTCGATTAAAGTGGATTCAATTAAAATATATTGTAATGAGTGATATGGGGTTGGATTTAAATGAATTGGATTGAATTGTAGTAGATTTGATTGGATTTGAATGAATTGGAATGGATTAGATTATATTCGATTGAAATGAATTTGAATTAATTAGTTTCGAGTTGATTGGATTGAATTGGTTTGGAAAGGATTGGAATGAACCAGGTAATATTGGAGAAGACATTATTAGAATGAATTGGATTGAATTCGATTGGAATTATTTCTATCGGAATAAATTGAAGTGGATTAAAGTAGATTCGAATGAAGTGGGTTGTAATGGCTCGTATTAGACTGAATGGTATTGCATTCGAGTGGATTTTAATGTTTTGCAATGAATTTACTTGAATTGAATTGAATTGAATTGAAATGGATACGAATAATGGATTATGAATAAATAAAATAATAAATAAATGGATGTGACTGAATTGTATTGTATTGGATGGGAGATGATTGAATGGGACTGGATCCGAGCGTATTGGGATGAATTCAAGAATATTGGATACAAATGGATTGGAATTAATTTAATTAGCATATATTGGAATGAGCGGTATGGGGTTGGACTAAATTGTAGTGGATTTGAATATATTTCAATTAATTGCATTGGAGTGGATTGTATTATATTAGAGTCGATTGGAATGAATGGGGTTGAGTGAAATTGGATTGAAGTGGATTGGACTTAATTGGATTGGAATAAATTATATTAGAATGGATTTTAGTGGAACTTATAGGATTGTAATGCATTGAATTGGAATGAATAGGATTTGAGTGGATTGGATTGAAGTTGCTCTCTGATTTTTCTTTAATCTTATTTTTTGGAAATTTATCTTTTTGGCTCTATTCTATTTAATTTAAATGCACGGAAATTGCATTTTTTTTGTAAATTTATCTTTTAAACTAATAAATCAGCTTTATTTATTAATCTTCTGCACTGTAGTTAATTATTTAAATGAATAGTTGAGTTTTTGACTAAATAGTTAAATTTTCATTTAAAACAATAAAGTTTTAAGCAAAAAAATAAGTTTTCAACAATACAATGGAATAGTTACATTTTCAGATAAAAAAATTAATTTTCAACAAACAAGATGAATTTCTTTCCAGTTAAGTTAAACCAAAAACAGCAAAAAAATATTAATTTTGAAAAAGGAAGATTAATTTTCAACCAAACAGACGCATTTTTAACAAAACATGTTTTTTTCAAAAAATACTTCCATTTTTAAACTGGAACTACGCAAGAAAAAAAACTGCATTTTTCAATAGAAAATAACAGTTTTACTTCAAAATTGAAATATCCCTTCCAGAATAAAATAGTAATATCATCAGTTTAAAGCTGACTAAATTGTTCACTCTAAGATGAATTAAAAAAAAAAAGATTAATTCTCAACACTAATTGCCATTGAAGATGTTTTAATCAAAAAGTATTTTAACTCATTTTAATTTCAATTAAAAATAGTTAATCGCAATAGATAATACGAATATTCAATCAAATAAAAGTATAAACCAAAGAACTGAACTTTCGACAAGAAGATAAATTTGTAACAAAGTAGTACATATGCCAATTAAGTTGTTTAATGTTTGACCAAAAAAAAGTTTTAAACAAAATAGTTGCATTTAATAAAAATTAATTATATTTCATAATAAATAGTTTAATTTTCAGCAAAAAAAAATTTATAAATATAAATATAAATTATTACCAAAATAATTATTTTTCGGCAAAAAAAACGAATTTTAAAGAAAATTTATTCTACTCCCTAATCAAAGTAATTAACTTTTAATTCAAATTATGCATTTTAAAAGAAAACAATCCAACAAACTGTTAAGTTTTCATCACAGAAGATACATTTTCCACACAAAAAAAATACAACTTTTTAACAAACTAGACGATTTTTAAATTAAAAAAATAATTTCTCAACAATAAATAGAATGCATTCTCTTTTTATGTTAGAAAAATATTTTTTAAACCGAATAAAATAAATTTCTAATGAAATAGTTAAATTGCAAATAAAACAGATTATTTTTCCAACCGAAAAGATTAAATTTAATTTCTATTTTAAAAATCCACAAAAAATTGAACAGTTAGATTTTGAGTTGATAAAATTAATTTTCAATCAATACATTTAATTTTCAACAAAATACATGAATTTTGGACCAAAATAATTAAATTTGTAATTGAATTTTCAACCTAACAGTTTATTTTCAACTTAAACCATTTATTTTATATAAAAAAAGACCACTAAAAATTGATTTATAATTAAACAAGACAAATTTGGAATAAAATAGATGAATTGATATCAAAAAATAAATAAAGAATATCCTAATTTTCTGTTAAAGAAATAAATTTTTACTGAATAAGTAACATTTTTAACCAGACAAATGAACTTTCTACCAAAAAGATTAAATGCCTTAAAGAAAAACTTTAAGAACAAATTTAGTGAATTTTTTTGTTTAAAAAAATTCACTTTTTTACTAAAAAAGTTGTTTTCAGTCTAAACAATAAGTTTACGACCAAAAATAAATAATTTAAAAAAATACATGAATTGATAATTATATGGTTTAGTGTTTAATCAAATTTTAATATTCTAATATTTACATTTTTTACGAAAAAAGTGCATTAGCCACTAAATTTTTTTCAAGTCAATAAGATGAATTTTGAACCAGAGATTAAGTTTATACCAAAAATATTAATTTTTAATCAAATTAATTAATTTTTAATTAAAAATAGAATTTTCAAGATTCTGTAATTCAAATAAGTTTTTAAGAAATCTGAAAAAAATTTGAATTATGAAGAAAGCAAAAGGAGAATTTTCAACTAAAATGATCATTTTTTGCAATTGATAAAATATTGGAATATTCATTAACAGTGGTTCATTAATTTTTAATTACTTAAATAAATAGAATTTGTTAACAAAATTCTTTGGAAAATTCATTTTTTCCCTTAATATTTATTACTATTAGTGTAGTGGAATATTTATTAACATTAATTAATTAATTTTCAAATGTTTGAAAACGTGGAATTTATTGTTACGTTTTTGGATTTTTTTAAAAATAAAAATTATTACTCTTTGTCTAGTGGAATATTTAATAACATGGGTTAATTAATTTTTAATTATTTAAACAGATCCAAGGTGTGTAAAAATGTTTTTTTTTCTCAAAAGATCGTTGAACTGGTAGCTTATTTCTATCAAATAACATAAATTTATTTTCAAATGTTGAAGCAACAAATTATTATTCATTTTCAACTCATAATATCATTCCAGTAGTAATTTCCAATAGACCCATTTTAAGAATTTTAAGTAAAAACATACGAGAATACAGTGTTCAAAAAATTGAACTTTTATTGAAAAATAAAAATTAGGGAATTTCTTTTTCCGGATTTGGAATAAAATGGGGAGGGGGTCGTTTTTCTCTAAAAAAAATGAAGAGCTTTTAAGCCACCCTATTCCCAATTAATAATTATTAGATCGAAAGAATACATTTTATTTTAATCCTGAAAAATAAGACTAAAAATTAAAAAATAATTTGTTTTGAAAAAACGACATAAAAGTAAAAAAAATGAAAAAACAAAAGTTTTTAAAACACAAATTATAAAAAATTGACATTACCTCTTATTATAAAAATATATCAAAATAAAAAAGTAACATTTGTTTGCGATTAAAAAAAATATTTGGGTATCTGTTTGTAAAATAATAAATTCAAAACTTTAGCAAATTTATAACATCGTTCCTTATGCCTGTTAGGTATATAATGCTGTTTAGGTGTAAAAAATATTGGTAGAAAATAAAAAAAAAATAATTTAATAAATAAATAAAATGATACAGGCATTGAAATTGTTGTATATTCTTGTTATTAAAAAATTCGTTATTCTCGATTTTTAAATTGTTTACGGTTTTAATATTTATAAATAAAAAACAAGGATGTTGAATGTGCGTGATTTTGTGTCTTATATGCACAGAAACAAATCAATTTGTGGGTTTAGCCTATTTTTAAATTTTGAGAAATTGCATTCTCATTGTTTTGAAAAAAAGTAAATCTGCTACGGAATCCGGTTCTTTTTTTAACTAACCGATTTCTCATATTTTTCATTTTTATAGCCTTTTTTAAATTTCTATTTACATCTTTAAATAAGTTCACATCTGTTGAACAAATTATTATTTATTCTATAGGCAATTACTAAATAATAATACTTAATACAATAAATAAATGAAATAAATAAGAATGTTATCTTTAAAAAAATGGAAAGTTTAAATAATAATGTGTGCTGTTTTCATTAGTACTTAAGCCTTTTTTGTAATTGTTTTTATTGTTATTAAACAATTTTTTTCAATGGTTCCCTCTTTTGAAGAAACTTCTCCTTTTTTCTTAAATATTAACTGAATTAATTAATAGGACACTATTAAAAAATCCAAACACGTTCAGTTAGAAATTTGGTCGAAAATTGGTCTTTTTTGGCAGGACTTTTGATAAAAATTTACTTTTTGTCAAAAATTAATTTTTTGTAGCTAAAAAATTACTTACGAAATTTCTAGTTGGGAATTTAAGCGGTTTCTTTAAAATTCATTTTTTTAAGTTCAGTAGAACTGGTTCTTTTTAAGTTAAAACGATTTTTGTTTAAAATATGAACTATAATGTTTATCATTTAAAAATAATTTTTTTATTGACCTTCGTTTAAAATCTTTTTTACAGAAATACTCAACTTTCACAATGCACTTACATTTTCAATAAAAAAAATATCAATTAAAAATAATATATTTTAACTTTCAACAAAAGAGATAAATTTTCTAATACAAGAATCAATATTTTTTAAATAGGAAAATTCAATTTCTACTAAAACAGATGAATTTTTACATTAAAAAGACAATTTTTCAAGAAAATAGTAGAATGTTCATTCAGAGAAGATTTTAGGTTACTATTCAATACCAAAATATGGATTTAAAGGAAAAAATTGAATTTTCTGCGATAGAATTTTCTTCCGATTTTGAATTTAAAAAAATTAAATTTGATTAATTTCTGAATAATTTGTTGATTATTCCATTTGTTTGTTGTAAACAAATTTTATGATCAAATTAGCAAACAGTCTTATTATCGGTAAAAAATGCTCTTTGCTGAAAATGCTTCATACTGATTGAGGAATGAAATTGAATTAAACAACTAATTGAAATTTTTATAATAACCATTTTTATAAACAATTTTTGAGACAAAATATTAAAATTTAAGATTTTTAATAATGATAATTACCTTCCTAATATTGCCAGAACGACTCCAGGTATTCCTTAAATTAATAATTAATTATTAATATTTGATACAATATAACAATTTCAATTTTTATAAACAAATTATGCAAAAAGATTCAGAACTTTGGCCCTTGCGCATAGATAAAATTGTGTGTGCACTCGAAATGTTTTAAGCTGTTGGGAGAATCATTGCTAGTAAAAAAAATATTTGAGAAGTTAAAAATAACCATTGTTATATATAATTATCGTGACAAAATATTCAAATTTAAGGATTTATCAAATTTTAATTTTCTTTATTCGTTAGAATAGTTACGGATATTTCTAATATATAATTTCTTTATAACATTTAAATTGTTAGATTTAATTAAATTTTAACAAACATTTATTATTTTAATGAATAACTGAAGTCGTTCTGGCCATTGAGGGAAATGATAATTTGAAAAGATCTCAAACTTTTATATTTCATCAGGAGAATTGCTTATGAAAATAATTATTATAAACTTTTTAATTATGTTGGTACTTAAATGTCGTTCCTACATTGATATGAAGCACTTTTAGCAACAAAAACTATTTGATCGATAATAAGACTATTTCTCCATTTGTTCATGAAATTTGTTTACAACAAGTAAATAGAATAATAAACAAATTATTATTTTTATTCCATGAGTCACTAAACATTCATTTATGACAATATAAAGTTTTCCAGATCAGTTATAAAATTCGTAAAATATATTTAAATACAAAATTTCAGTTTAAACAATATTTTCTTTAAAAAATGATTCTAACGATTTACGACGTAGCAAAATTTAAAAATTTAAATTTTATAAATTTAAAAATTTTAAAAAGTAAAGTTTGACTTTTTTTCACCGAAAAAATGAGTCATTATTTATTAAAATGAAATCATTTTTGAAAATGTAGTAAAAAGCCACGTTGAGAAAAAATTAAGTTTAGAGAAAAAACATTGTTAAAATTAATGTTTTTTTGCTGAGAATTAAAAAAATTTTCATAAAAAATGATCTTTTTTATTTGAAATTACATCAGTTGTAAAATGTTTAATCCTAAAATCTTAGAAAAACTATTGTTTCGGATATCCGGCTTTTATCTGATTTTATGACATTTATTGATTATTTTATTCATTCTTTTACATCATTATATTGTTATTTTATAATCTGAAACATATTTTTTAACATATTTTTTCAATATTGTATAATGTCGGTATAGTGGGTGAATTACGGATTATTTCTACTCTTGCGCAGTACTTGTCACCGGTATTGCGTCAGAGGTAATCTTTGGTGGGGTTACTGACTCCAGCCCGGAACCACTAGTTTTAGATGCTGCAAAATATATTACGTCTTCCACCTTTGTAAGTTTCCAAGGATTGTGTTCATTCACCGGTAAACCCATCCTTATTCTGGCAACTTTTTTATTTAAATATAATCTATGGAATCCTTCATTATCTCTATATTATAAAAGTCAACATTTTTCATAAAAGAAGAATTTTTTTATTTGAAATGACATCAGTTGTAATATTTTTAATTCTTAAAACCATAGAAAAACTATAGTTTCGTATATCTGACTTTTGGTACGACAACTACCTTAATCTTCAGAGACCTTTCGGGAAATTTTTGTTTTAAATACCTCATTTTTCTCTGCACAATAAAATCTCCAGTACATTTTTGAAATACTTGCAGATCCATCAAAATCCCTCATTTAGTTTGACAATCTTTTGAATCTCTTGAAATTCTTTGGTATCTTTTTTAATAAAATGCATTTTATAACATAGATGGATTATTTTATTCATTATATTATTATTCTATAAAATGAACAATATTCTTTAACCTACTTTTTCCTCTTAATTTTTTCAATATTTATACTGTCGGCAGCCTGGGCTAATGACCGATTATCTCTACTGGTGCGCAGCAATCGCGACCGGTATTGCGTCGGTGGTAACCGTTGGTGGAGCTACTGACTCCCGCCCGGAACCATTAGTTTTAGTTTCTGCAAAATATATTTCTACTTCCTCTTTTTTAAGTTCCCTAGGATTGTTTTTCTTCATCGGTAAACCCATCCTTATTGTCGCAACTTTTTTATTTAAATATAATCCATATTTGACGTTCGGTAGTACATCTTCATATACAGTTACCAAATGACTGACGTAATCTTTCTTTACTGCTTTAAGTACAATTCGTGTTAACCCACATTTATGCGGAAATATGAAATGATCATGTATAAATTTCTTCTTACGACGAGATCGGCTGAACGCAGAGCCTTGGAAAGTTAAATCTGTGAAATGGAATAAAATGGCTGTTTACTTTGAAATTTAAAGGATTTATGAGCAAACAAAGGTTTGGGCGGCCTTGGAGGGCAAAGACCTTGACAACCTTGACCTTGAGACAAGGTGAATCACGGTAAACAAGCACTTAAAGCATTTGTTCGCCCATACATCCTCTCAACTTCGACGAAAACAGCTTTTGGACAATTCAAAAAAATGTAACCTTGACCTTCTGAAGGTCACTTTAACAAAATAAAAACTATATTTTGGACAGCAAAATATGGCGCCATTTCCGAATGGGATATCAAAATAGGTTCTCTGATTCAAAAAACCGACTTTGAACTTTAAATGACCTTGAAAATGTACACCAATATCACAGTTATTAGGACAGTCAGATGGCCCCCATTGTTATCCACGACTTTTCTTTAAGAAGGCAACCAAACAAATCCCCTTCCTTCTCTTCTTTAATTCTTTATTATTTATTCTTATTATTATTATCAAATATAAATTCTTTATTGGAAATTGATCTTTTCGGTTTTTTTTTTTGGTTTAATTAAACTTGCGCAAAATTAATTTTTTAGGAAAATTAATATTATAAACAGAAAATTCAATTATTCTGTTAAAAAATAAAATACTCATTGAAAAAATTAACTACTGGGTAGCAGATAGTCTTCTTCGTTGAGCTTAAAATTCCTTTTTTTGTGAGAAAAATTCTCGTATCTTATGGAAAAATTCGTGTTTTTACTTATAAGATTAATTTTTCTTTTTATGAATTACGTTTTATGCTATGGAGTTAACTATTTTTTTTAGAAAATCGTATTTTTCGGTTTAATTAAAATTCTTCAAAATTATTTCTCATTTTTTTAATTTCTCATTTTTTTGGTAAATTTAGCTTTTTGATGAGAAACTTAAATGAAATCAGTTTAAGTTTCTGTTCAAAGATTCAAATTTAAAAAAAGACACCAATCTTACGACAAAGACGAATTTTCAACAACATATTCAAATTAATAGCTAAAAACGTGATAAAAAGTACATTTTGAACTCAAAATGATCATTTTTGAACGAAAATGGAAAAGTTATGTTTTCAGTTAAAAAAATTAATTATCAATAAAAAACAAATTTTCCGCCAGATAAATTAAATTTAAAAAAAAACCGATTGTATTTTACACTTAACAGCAAATAGTTTAATTTCCTAACAAAATATTTTAATCATTAACCAAAGAGTTAAATTTTCAATAGAAAAGTTTTCAACCAAATGTTGAAAATTCTACAAGTAAAATTTTCTACCTGGTAAATTAGACCAAAAAGACGAATTTAAAAAAAATAATTGGATCTACCAACAACAAGATAAATTTGCCAAAATTTAGTTTAAGTGTCCAGACAGGAGACAAATTTAAAAAATACATGAATGTTTTGGCAAAAAATATCATTTTCGGCCAAAAAAACAAATCAATCTTCTATCCACTATTTAATTTTTTAAATGAGTAGTTTCATTTTTAACATTTTCATTTTAAAACATTAATTTTCTAAAAATGTCATTTCTTCCAATTAAAATAAACCAAAAGAAAGTAAAAGATATTAAACAAAAAAGATTAATTCTACAAATAAAGCGTAATTGAAGACATTTTAACAAAGAACGATTTTGATTTTGTCTAATTATTTAAATTTCATCTCAATAAAAACAGTTGCACTTAATAAAAAAATACGAATATTTAATAAAATAAATAAAAATAAAAAATAAAGAAAAAAAAACAAAATACGAAAAGAAACAAAAAATTTAAAAACTAAAGAGATGAATTTTCAACAAAAAATTCATGTTTAAGTAATAATTTTAATTTCCTGCAAAAGAACACAAACCATTTACGGAATACGTACATTTTTAGCTAAAAAATACGAATTTGAAGAAAACAGTTGAGTTTTTAACTAAAAACGTAAATTTCTATCTACAAATATAATAGTTACATTTTACGTTAAAATACGTTAATTTGAAGACAAAAAGAAACGAATTTTTAATGTAATTCTACAATTTTCTACCAAAGTGATAAATCTTCAACCCAAAAGGTAAATTTTTAACAGAATAGTGAAACCTACAACCATGTTGTTGAATTTTTAACAAAAAAAATGTTTTTAACGAAGTAGTTGCATTTTCAGCAATTAATTAAAATTTTATTTAAATCGTAGAATTTTTAAACAAAAGAAAAGTTGAAACGAACAATTTAGAAGAGAAAATTAACTTATTTTAGTGTATTAGCAAATAGTAATAAAAATTATTATAAGAATTTATATTAATATGTAGTTATATTATAAATTGTTATTACTATTTTTATTACAAATATTTATATTTTATAAGTTATTATAAATTTATTTTAATAGTAATAATAATAAAATAATACTTTTAGCAATAGTAATAATAAAAAAGGAAACTCATTAAAAACGCGAAAAAACTCTGAATAAACGTTAAATCCTTCTGTAGCAGACAGTTTTTCTCTGAATATAGAATAATTAATTGAAGTGGGAATTAAACGAAGTTTAAAAAAATAGCATTTGCAAATAGAATTTGCAGTTTTTTCAATTAATTTTCAGGAAGCTAAAAAACGTACTGAAAAATAAATATATATATATATATATAATTATTATTAATATATTCACCAATAGAATTAAAGATGACCAGCAGGGTGAAAACTAAATTATAAGCGATCTTCATTTTTTCAAAGTTAAAGAAAAACTGAAGAAAATATTATTGAAGAATTTGTTTAAAACTGCATCTACTCAAAATTTTTTTAATTCACTATGATAAACATTTTGTAGTCATTACCTCAAAATATTTCAACATGAAGCTTTTGTATTTCACAGGTATTAGAATGCCACGAGTCATGATCAAGGAAAAAAATCCAAATTTTTCTTTTAGAAATTTTGTGGAAAATTGGTCTTTTTTAACAGGAAATTAATTCTCTTTTTTAAAAATAAATATTTCTGGTTGCAGCTTCAACTACTTGCTTGAATATTGAACATTTTTGTTAAAAATTTATTTGTCATGGGAAATTTAATTCTTTTGTTGAAAGCTGCTTTATTACTCGAAAACTCGTTTTTTTCGTTTAAAGTTCAAAGCCAGCGCTTGGCCCTGAAATTTTGTTAATTATTATTTACTAGAATTAATATTGCAAAACTAGAAAATAATGTCATGTTTTCAAGCTCTCTCATTATTGACAGTCCCATTTTTACAACATTTTTGTGTTATTTTTTTTTATTTCATTAATAAAATTTTGACAAAAGAAAAATGTGCACGTAATAAAAAACGAGACTGGCTAGTTGCAGCGAAATTCTATTTGAAAACTCAATACTAAATTATATTTACATTTGATATTAAAAATGTATTTCGAAAATAAGAAGTAACTGGGTTATTTTGGTTTAAATTCGACACTAATTACCCTCAACTAAAGATTAGTAACAGACGTGCCAATTAAAAATCAATCTTACTTTATTATTATAAATATAATAATAAATATTATAATTTTAGTAAATAGTATTATTAATAATATTATTAGTATTAAAAATAATAAAATATTATATTTTTTGTTTCAGAATTAATCTATTTTGGTTACAAATTTACTTATTTTATTCAAATTGTAACTCCTTTAATTAAAAGTCAGCTTTTTTGTCAAAAATTCAACTGATTTGTTTAAAAATCCTCTTTTTGGAAAATCTATACTTTTACATTATAATTAATTTGTCGGTAGAAGAATCATCTTCTCATCGAAAATTCATCTTTACTGGTGGAAAGTTATTTTTGAAAAATTTTTTTTCTAATATTTTTGATTCCGAACTCATCTCTTTTGGTTGAACATTTAATTATTTTGTGGAAAGTTTTGCTACTTTGTTGAAAATTCATATTTTTTGGTAGAAAGTTAATAATTTTTATTTGAAAGGAAATTGGCCGATTGCAGGTTAAAATTTCGAAAATAGGAAAATGTAAGAACGTTAAAAATTTAATGCTTTAAGATAAGTATTTTAAAAATTAAAAACTAAAATGAATCTTTCAAAGTCGAAGCTTCTGAAGTTCTAGAATTTTTAATTATTATTACTAAACCATAAGAAAATTATAATTTCACAATAAAGCATTAAAAAAATTAAGTGATTTTAAATAGGAAACAAATGCGAATTTCATTTCAAACTGAAAAAAATTAACATAAAAAATTGTAATATTAAGACTCTTTTATGCACACGCACTTTACAGTTTCAATTTTTGAATTAAATTTAAATTGTTTAAAAAGTAATAATTTTTAAATTGCTATTTATACTTTCCAAAATGCAAAAAATTAAATTTTAAGTGCAAAATTAAAATCTATGCAAGAAAAAAATAAAAAATTTATCATGCAACATAAAAAATTATGATCTCTAAAATCTTAACCGTTTTTTAAATTTTTTAATTTCAAAATTTCCTTTGTATTTTTACTCATTATTGAAATTTTAAATCAAATACTTTTCAATTTAAAATAAGTTATTTGTTTAAATATGCAACTAAAAATCAATCAATCTGAAGATATTACATATAAATTGAAAATTATATA
>JAWWLR010212332.1:0-13697 GCA_035041075.1 Acraspis erinacei | reverse complement strand
AGGTTAGGATATCTCGTAAACCTGACGTACAGGAGCAATTTTGAGTTGGGATTCGGATTCAGCGCATCAACATCCTTCGGAAATGTTTGGTTTGCTTTCTGGCTTTTGACTTTTGTCAAATTTTGTCGGCCTGTGTTATCTATCTTGATTTGCGTCTCTTTTGCCTTTCTAGTTCTCTTTCGTCTCCACCCTTGACCTAAGTTAATTTTTGAACCTAAAAGGTAATAATCCCTTACATATTCAGAATCTCTCATAACTCTGATATATTCTACTAGCTCTCTCACACTCTCATCCGCAACAACAAAGCCGATCATGCTGTGGATAGCGCCCCTGATCCAGGTGTGCAAGTGGATTATTTTATGCCTTAATCTGTTTCGGGTTTCGTTTGTTTTTCTGTCGTCTTTCATTCCAACAAACAACAATCTCTGAGATATAAATTTATGCCCCTTGAAAGGATGTGTTTCTCTCTCATTCATAATCAGATTGACTCCTTGACAACCCAGTGACTCCCTATCTATTCCTTTCGGTCCTTGTTTCTTTAGTTTACCTTTAACTTTACCAGTAGGGTGCCTTTCTTCAACCATAGTTTTAATCCATTCTGAGGCTACTCTATCCATCCGATTTCGGACCATGGAGGGAAAGTATAGGGACAGAACTATAGCCTTTAAGTATGACGCCAAAAAGTCTTTTATTTTTAGATCTTAAAAATTCTTTGCAAGCCCTTCCAACTAGTAAAACTAATTAAAAACTGCTTTGAATCTTCTAAAATACAGCAAAAGTTTTTTAGAACCTCTATAATATACTCTTATGGATTTGAGCCTCTGAACCCTGAATCCGACCTTAGGATTTCCTCTAGACGCAACAACTTTCGCCTAACCCAGGGAAAAAGTGTAAAATCTTGGAAATTTCAGGCTCCGTTAAAGTAATATTAAACCACGAGAAAGTTAATAAAAAAATGTGGTTTCTACCTATTTCGAGTCGCTAAGTTCGAGTGCAACATTAAAATTTTCTACAGCACCTTAGAATTCCCCTTGCCTAGAGTAAAAAGTTTTAAACTCAGAAAACTTGAGGTTTCCCGAAGGTTTTATTTTTACGAGGAAAAGTGTATATCTTTCCGTATTTTATTTTCTGGATTTATATCTGACAGGAATTTTTCTTCGGTGCCTCAGAATTCCACTAGCCTAGGGAAAAAGTGCGAAACTGAGCCATATTTCACGAAGAACTTATTTTTGTACGGAAAATCTTATGTATTTTCTTATTTAGATTTGCTTAGTTTATATCTGGTATTAGAATTTTTCTACAGTATCTCAGAATTCCCTTAGCCTAAGGGAAGCAAAAATTAAACCTCGGTGAAACCTCTAGTTATTCTCACTGTTAGTTTTTCCCCTAGACTACGGAAATTCTGAGGTACTGTAGACAAATTCTAATATCAGGTATAAACTCAAACTACGGAAAGATATCAGCTTTTCCGTACAAAAGTTAAGCCTCGTTAAACCTTAGGATTTGCTCCATTTTCCACTTTTTCTCTAGTCTAAGGGAATCCTCAGGAACTGCAGAAAAATTTGTATGTGAGATATGAATTTAGCAACTCAAAATACGGAAGAGCATCAGCTTTTCCTTGCAAAAATAAGACCTCCTGGACACCTAAAGTTTTGTTGAGTTTTAAACTTTTTCCCTGAGCTAGGGGAAAATTTTAGGCTCTAGGGGAAATTCTAAGGCCGGATTCGGATACAGCGGCCTGTTAATTTGTGTAATGTTTCACTTTATACAGGTTTAGGTTTTTATTTTTAACTCCATTAACTCAAGAGAGTTTTCTTGCTCCTGAAATAAAACTTGTTTCAAGTTCTATTTATTCCTCTTCGTGCGGCTTGAACGTCAAAAAAGACAAATAATTTTATATTCTGCTTCCTATGTCAATTCTTAGCTGATAATTTTTTAGCAAAAATTTTTTTATTTATATTCTAAATTATTTTTACAAATCTGTAAAAAAATCTTTTTTTATCAATTAAAATAGTTAATAAAGAATTAAAAACCTGGATCTCAATGGCCTATTTTTTCCTGAACGATTAGTTACTATTGGTAATGTTTCTATGAATCTTATTCTATTTATAAAGTAGTAAAATTATTACTCATTATTTACTTTGTGCTTTTTGGCTTCAAAATAATACATTTTTACAATTAGAAACTTATTTTTTCAAATAAAAATCTTTTCCCTCTTTTTCGTTTAATTTATATTATAACTGCTTTCCTATAACTCTCTCTTTATACTCCGTACGTAATGTACTCGGGTTGGGATATAATTAGAAATGAATACATTTACTTCTGGTAAAACAATTTATAAAAATTATTCTTTAAAAATTTCCTGATTTATTCTCAAATAAATGCAAGATCTTAAATCCAGAATTTTGAAAAAATCCAAAATGGCGGCTACTTCAAAACTCAAAATGTACCAGTTTCCAGTTTTCAATATTATACTTTTAAACTTCAGGAAATTACAACTTTTTTTTAGAGGAATGTCTTTTAATTATAAGAATATATTATTATCAGAAATATTACCAGCTGAAAAAATATGATAATAATTATCAATATTCTATTCTTATGAATAAAACCACAGTTTTCACCTTTTTTATCTTATAAGATTATTTTCCTCGGTTCTTTTTTTGCTCATTTTATTGGACGATTTAAAAAACATGTAGTTTCAAAGTCCAAGGTCTCTTAAAATCTAGACCCTGTGCACGAATAAGTATTACGGGCTGATTAAACATAAAAAATGTTTAGTCATGGAAGAGACATTTCATAGAAGTAAATAATAGGGGATTCGTCGCATGCGTTAATTTCTTATCACATCATAAATTTTGAATAATAAATATTTGACGACGTTTTATTCATTGATATTAAACAAATTACCAATTTTTAAAGTTAATGGTACTGAAAAATACTTATAATTTCTCTCCCTCAACCTCGCAAAATATTTGTGTTTATAAAAAAAAATTTGCCATAATTTGCCATCCAACAAGACTAAATTTTTCCCAAGGTTTTCCTATCGGAAAACTTTAAAAGTAAAGTCCCATATTTAAACTCATTTTTGAATATTTAATATTAAATATTGAATATTTCAGAGTATTTATAAAGTTTCTAAGACATTTTTTATATATTTCAATAATTTCACGGAATTTGTAAGATTGAAGGTTTTCAGAAGCTTTTAATTTGAAGTATTTTAGGAAAATTTAAAAGATTCCAAGGAATTTTATTATACTTTTGTGAATTTTTCAGAATTTATTAAAAAGAAATGAGATACTTCGTAGGACTTTAAAGATTTCAAGACATTTGGAATTCACCCTGAATTCTTATTAATTTTTCTTAGATTCCTTAGAATTCTCTTGAATTTTATGAATGTATTTGCATCTTTTGAATTAACTTGAATTTATCTAAATTTATTCAATTCTACCTAATTCAATGTATTTAATTTTTTAATTTTTATAAGTTGAAATTTAATTGTTCCGGAGGATCAATTGTTAAAATTATCAAAGAATTCAAAATATTTTAACGTATTTTATCCAACTTCCTTGGCTTTTTCAAGAGCTTTGAAAAATTTCAAGTGAGTTTAAATTCTTGAGAGTATTGTAACAGATTCTCAAGTGCTTGTAAGGGCTTTACAAAGTTTCGAGTACTTATGAAAGATATCAAAGGATTCGAAATATTTGAGGAAAGGTTAAAAGATTCCAAGGCATTTTCAAGAGATTTAAACAATTTCAAGCGATTTCCAAGGTTTTAAATCATTTTAAGGGATTTTAATATTTCAATGGATTTCAAAGATTTTTGCACAAAACAATAAGGATCTCGTATGGTTTTGAAGATTTGAAGAGATTTTCAAATATTTTTTTTCAATTCATTTGAAATTCGCATGAATTCTTATTAATTTAGCCTAATTCATTTTGAATTCATCTAAATTCACTTTTCGCTTCTTAAAATTTTTTCAATTCGTTAGAATTTGTTTCATTTAACTTGAATTGATTTGTAGTCACTAGTCACTGCGTGTGTTAGAAATTAGTAGGGTTTCAAAGATTTGAAGAGATTTGAATTTTTTTAATTCTCCCTGAATATTTTCGCAGTGAATTTCTTTGAATTTTTGAAAAATTTTACCTAATTAATTCTAATTAATTAATTAATTAATTCTAAATTCATTCTAGTATTTCGGAAATGAATGGATTTTTTTTGGATGTTTACAAAAAAAACCGTCAGATAGGATTCCGATTTAGGACAAGAAGGAACATTAACATCCGGGTTCCTCGTAAGTACTCAGACCCAGCTGAAGTGGATACCTTATTTCGTGAGGATATCTTGGAAGAGTCCGACTTCTGAACCATTAATTTGTCAGTTTATGGTGCTGCAAGAGGTATGGCTGATTCAAGTCGAAGGCTAAAACCACAGATATAGCAAAAGACCAAAAGACACTTCCATCAACTAAACAAGGACATTGGACGGGCAAGACAGAATTCTTCCGTGTTCACGGTGTGATTGAATACATAACACCTGGTAGACCGTTGAAGGAAAGGTTTCGAGTGTTTGCCCAAGTGCTGAGGATCTCCAATCAAAGTCAAAGCTGCTGAAAATTAAGCAACATATTCTGGACGAAATGCGGGTATGATGTGCATCAAGGAGAGAGGTATAAAAGATCTCGAAAACACTACAGTTGAAAGAGGATAGATATAATAGTGCCCGCTTCAAGAAATTTTGCGACAATCTTATAACATCTGAGGAGGAATGTCCATCAATCACTTTAAAAAAGGTGAGAAAAGCACTTAGAGCACGAAGAACTTTTCAGCTGCAGAACGAGATGATCCTAAGCACTGGAGTTAGGACACACTGTACTCCTACTGGAAGAAACGACTTGTCCAGTAAAGGGAATTACAGGCCAATAACTTGTTTCAGCACGCTGTGTAATATCTTTACAGCTCTCCTAGACGAGAGGATTATTCGCAGAATTGAGCCTCTGTTGAAAGAGATGGCCGAATAATGTGGCTCGAAAACAGGTTTAGCAGGCTCTTCAAAGAACGTGTTCATTAACAGATGCATCTTCAGAGACGCAACATCCAATCTGCACGTCCTGTCAATGGCCTGAATTGACTACCAGAGAGCTCGTCCAATATTGGTCGAATCATCTGAGAGAGCAGACGTGAATGAGAGTGAGTTGTGAGTACTCGACCAAGACTGGTCGACTGTCATTTTTTCAGATGAAGCGCCATTCTGGACATTGGTTCCTATAAAGTTTGCCTGGTCGACCACCGGTACTGGATTTCTTCAGCAAAACGGCTACGGTCCCAGTGAAGGTCCATGTTTGTGGATAATTCTGTGAGTGCGGTTTTTGGTGTTTAGAGCTCTTCACCGAGAACTAAAATGATCAGAAAATGCTCGAAATATATAAACGTCGTCTTCTAATGTCTGCTACAAAGATTATTGCAGCCAATACTGGATATTGGATCTTGTAAGAGGGTAACGATCCTAAAAATCGAAACCGTCTCTGCACACCTGGAAAGCAAAAAATTGTATCAAAATTTTGGACTGACCATCACAGTAAACCGATACGAATCCAATCGAAAACGTCTGGAGTATCGTAAAGAGGAAACTTGCGGGAAATCGTGTTTTCACCCAGAAACAGCTCTCGCAAAAAATCAGAACAAACCAGCGGACTATGCTGAATAACTAGTGGAAAGCATGCCGAAAAAGTGCCAGGCCATTCTGGATAACAATGGTGATTGGACCGTGTACTAGGTAGGCGCGTACTAGTTCTTTGGAGGTACTTTAAGAGCCAAGACCCTTGGTATGACTTTTACCATCAGAAGTGAGGAGGACCCATAGCCCATCTTTTCACAATTCATAAATGCATTAAAGTTATCATTGCAGATACAGTATATTCTCGCTGCGAGGACAATCACATCCTTACGGCAGAACAAAAAGGAAGTTAGAAAAACTCGCGGAGCAGTAAAGATAGAATCGCCACCAATGCTGTTGCCATAATGCAAGCACGTAAACAGCATTGATACTTGAGCATAGCATACTTTCACTATAAACAAGCGTTTCCTTCTGTACCACATGTCTATTTTGTTGAAGTCTCTGAAATTTAGCCAATTTGTCCACACATCATCGACTGTCTAAGTCATGCGATGGTACTTTGCGCTACAAGTATAAAGTATTTTGATCCTGTAAACCAAGGACAACTACATCAATGGGAATTATGACGGGTATTTCATTGGAGACTTCCTTAGTGCATTATTGTTCTGTTTAAAGTGGAACCCATTCAGAAAAACATGAAGCAGCATGTCTCTTCAGTTTAAAATACATGATAATGAGGATGGTCATCAACTGACCCTTCTTCAATACATGGATGACCTGAAGCTATACGCTAGTTTAAACTAGAAACTTCAGCAAGTGATCGATGCCACAAAATCGTTTTCCAATGTTATCAAAATAGAGTTCAGAATGGATAAATTCACGACACTGCATTTAAGCAGAGAACAATTAGGAACCGCAGAGCGAGAGATCGAGCGCAAGTTATGAACGTGTCAAATCACTAAACATGTCAGCCAATGAAATTCTTTCACTGATCCACAGAAACACTTTCATTGGCTGAAATGTCTAGTGATTTGACGTTACTCGTATTACACACCCCGCCCTGATAAGTTAACTTAATTCGGCAAAAAAGATGATGGCAATCAACACCGATATCATCCCTGTTATCAAGTTGGCAGATATTCCAGACTCATTGATGCAATAACTGCCTGTGAGTATTACACGATTTCCCGCAATCGCAGGGCAGTGACAGAGGATATGAGTAGAAGTCTCATTATCCTTTCCGCACATACGACAGAGCGGACTTTCTGCATGTCCTATCTTACGTCTGTGATACCAAAGGCTTCCATGTACTATAAACAATTCTGTTAGGACCTTGAGTTCCTTCCTCTCAAGCTTGAGTAATTCTTCCGCTCGGTGAGAGTTTATCTTTGAGCCCAAGAGCGTTTTGGCCTGTCTGTAGCCAGAGACCAAATACCACTCATTCTGATGTTCTTCGATCAGTCAACTGTTAATATCTTTATGGATAAGTCCGATATATCATTGCCTGTGATACCGCTGTGTCCAGGTATCCAAAGCAGGGTGACTCGGTGTTCTATCGCTAGTTTGTTCAGTGCCTTAAAGCCCTCCCATACTAGTAGCGACGTGGTCGCTATTCAATTCAGGGCGTTTATATTCAGCATGGCCATAATCTCAGATTGTAGAACTGTGACGTAGGACCCCATCGCAATTGTGAGGCCCATTCCATCCTTTCTACGATATACAACTGCTCCTGCGTTCTCCTCGTTCCTGGAGCCATCAGTAACCCATTTTTCCCCATCACTGAGCAGGTGTGTATCACTTTAGACCATTCCTCTTTCGTGGGTAGGCTAACTCGATACTTCTTATCGAAAAGGTAGCGACAAGTCAACATTTTGTCGCTGAGCATGCTCAGTGTCGGTCTCCTCGCGATATCAATTGGTATCCGCACTGCTGTCGAGGTACTACAATAGAATATTAAAATTCGCGAATAATAAAATTTCCGAAAAATAAAAATACCGAATTAGAAAATTCCCGAATAATAAAATTCTCGAATATTAACATTCCCGAATTATAAAATTTCCGAATTAGAAAATTCCCGAATAATAAAATTCCCGACAGTTAATAATATGAGCGAATTGGAAAATTCCTGAATTATAAAATTCCCGACAGAAAATTGTCGAATTATAAAATATTCGATTTGGAAAGTCCCCGAATTTAAACAATTACAATTTTTTATAAATATGTTTTATTGATTACAAATACAATACTAATGTTTGCATCATACCTTATAACGATTTTCAAAAAATATACATATAAGTTTAAGATTTTATTTTTGGGAACGGTTTTTGTATTCTTTTAAATACTATTAATATTTAAAAAATTGGTCACCCAGGAATATTTTATTTAAAATTATTGTTATTTTAAATTCAAACAATAATATACGAAATTTTAAACATTAAAAATAATTTAAAAAAAATAAAATTCCATTACTGTATTTATAATCATTAAAATATATTTATAACAATATTTTAATTGTTTAAATTCGGGAATTTTCCAATTCGTATATTTTATAATTCGACAATTTTTTGTTGGAAATTTTATTGTTCGGGAATTTTAACATTCGGGAATTTTCCAATTCGGAATTTTTACAGTGTCGGTAATTTTATTTTTCAGGATTTTTCAGTCGTCCCCTTTGCAGGCTAAAAAAAATTTAGACAATTTTTTCAATAAGTTTAAGAGATTTTTAAAAGCTTTTTGCAGATAAAAAATGTAGCATACAAAATATTTCAACAAATTTAAAACGAAATTCCGATTTTATAACATTTGGAACATAACATTAAAAAGCTTTCGAAAATATTTGAAAGTTTAGATTTGTGGTAAAACTCTCTATTTTATTTTAAAAAAATTATTTTTTAATGGAATTTCGATAATAAATTCTCTTGTTAATTTGAAAATTCATCTTTTTTGTTAGAAATTTCCGATTTTTTGCTTGAGAATACAATTTCTCACTTGGGGATGAATCTGTTTTGGTTGAAGATTAGAGTATTTCGTTATACCCTTATAAATAAATATTTAAATAACCTTAATAAGAAATAAAGTTAAACAAGAATCGGTTATTGGAAATTTTTATGTGATATTAAAAATTATTTGTCCCTTAAAATAAATTCAGAGATCCAAAGTAGTGTAAATAGTGACAAAGATTTTAGAAAATACTGTCAAAATAGTGTCATGAAATGTTTAAATAGATTAAAAATAAACTAAAATGTTTATCTAAAATTTTATTCTTTAGTCTATAAACTATAAAAATTCCTTTTTATTTATTGCAGGTTTCGAATTTTTTCCCTTCTCAGATTTTCATTTAAATACGAACTGAATTAATATAACCCAATAAGAAAATCTAACTTTTTTATTTGATTCATATTTTTGTTAAAAAATACTGTTATTTGGTTGAAAAATAAATTATTAAAAAATAAGTTTGAAATTCTGTTTTTTTCATAACTAACAATTTTTTTCTTTCAAAATGGAACTACTTTATTAAAAAATTATCTTTATGGTTAAACAATTTGGTAGAAATATTATGTGTTTTGATGAAAATTCATATTATTTTGGTAGACCATAAATGTCTTTGGTTAAAAATACAACGGATTGTTTAAAAATTAATCTGATTTAGCTGAGAATCTTGATTTAGCAGGCAATTGCAAATGTTATAAAATAGGGTCTTTAGTAGCATTTTTTTTGGAAATCGTAGCAAAATATTTTGATCGTTGGAAAAAGTGTCAAATTATGTTAATAGTGGCCTAATATTTATGTGGTGGTAAACTACTAACGGCCTTGTGCAAATACATGAATTTAGAGAACGTCAAGAAGTAGTCAAGTAAAATAAAAGAAGGCGCCTGTTCAAAAACATAAACATCCCGCCTCCCCCACCCGAAATTTTAATAGATTTGATAAGATTTCCACTGATTAAAAGAAATTCGTTGAATTTTCAAGTATAATTTAAAATTAAACTAAAGTCTATTTATCACGTTTTGTTCGTTTACTCCTCAAACAAGAATCGTTTCACGCTTAATTTTTATTTATTCTACTTCGCACGACTTGAACCTGAAATAAGACAAACCATTTTATATTCAACTTACTGTAGTAATTGTAAGATGATAAAAAAGAAAATTTTGCATTACATGTCTTTAAATTCTATTCGATAAGACTTTTGATTTTGTGAATTAAAATTAGTTTTTAAATATATTTTATTTATGGGTTAAATATTTTTGCCTAAATGAAAACGTATTTTGTGAAATATATAAATATTTCATGAAAAATTAAAATATTTTATAAAAAATTAGAAAACTAGGTTCTCTATAAGATTGTTCATTTTGATTGATATTTAATTTATCAAGTAGCAACATTATTTTTTATTATCCACTTTTTTAATTAAAATTAAATTAGATCTACATAAATACGAATTTAAATTAAGCGATTTTGCCCAGAAGAAGAACCTTATAAGTAACAGAGGTTTGTGTTGTGAATTTTTTCATAAGATTTATTAAAAACAATGACAATTAAGTCGTTTAATGACAATCCATTGTGTTAGGATAGTATTTCATAGATATAATTATTTGACTGTTCAAACAATAGAAAATTTTGTTTGATCAAAGTTGCGATAAATATGGACTCTTTGAATATGAACCAAGGACGCGAATAAATATTTCATAATTTCTAAGTAATCATAAGAAATGTTGACCCGTGGAGATGTTGACCTCTTGGAGAATGTCTGTCTTAATGGAAAAAAATTGTTGCATAAATTGTTATCCAGTGGCACTACACTTATCTTTCGGCCCAGATTCAAACCGGAAAATTTGTACTTGACTTTATAAGTTTAGCAAATTCTCCTGTATAATTTTCTAGACAGATAGAATTATGATTATTTTGCGAAAGTTTCACAAATTTGAAACGGTTGTTCTTTAAAATTTAATACAATTCTACAAAACCCAGTGTCATGATTAATTAGTAAATTTACATTCGACAACTGAAAATGCAGAAGATTTTAGGGTTTTTCCTCAAGAAATTTATCAAAATCGAGACCACCTTTTTCTCGACCGTCGTTTTCGAGTATAGAGTTTTCTTCTAAAAATATAATTTTATTTCGTCATTCCGCCTGTATGGCCAGGAACAATTTATTTCAAGCTAGTTTTAGTTCAGTTTAGTTATATGACGGGCGAGGAGCCCTTAAAAAGGAGCTCCCCTGGCACTGAAGCTGTAAAGCCTATTGTGCCACACCCTTAAACATCGCTGTCAGTAGTTGAACCCAGACCTCTTGATGAAGCCCAGTATGTCAGCCACCGAAAGCATTGAAACATCCTCAGGTTCTATGAAATAGGACCCAAAAGTCTGATGCCTGAGCCTAGCGAACTCGGAGCACTGGCATAATACATGCAAAGATGTTTCATCATCCCTGCCGCATCTCCTGAACTCTGTCGAGAGGTTATACACCATCTTGTGCATATGGTAGTTTAAGTGGTTATGCCCAGAGAGCACCTGAACGTCTTTCTTTGGCAACCCCAGGATTTCCCTGGCTCTGTCAATTCTGTACGTATAGCCTAGGATGGACTTCGCCTGTCGGCATCCCTGGATCTACTCGCAGTATTCTCGGTGCTTTGTGCGGGTCCAGCTTTTGATGACAAAACCGATGCAGCAAGACGCTAGTGCCAGTACTGGTTCCGGTCCTATGTATTCACTTGCCGCACCACTCGTTGCCCATGATCCCTGTGTGACCAGGGACCCATATGAGAGTCATATTGTTTTTATGCATGTTGGTTCAATGCCTTTTTGTATTCCCAAACCAGTTCTGATCTTATATCTGGTTTTACTACTGCAGTTAGGGTCACTTGTCTGTCCGAACAGATCATAATCTGTCTTCCACCTCCCTCTCCCCTGAAGCCATCCATTTACCAGATTTCCCCATGGAGGAGTGGATTACCATTTTCTTACCACGCATCCCTGCTTGGAATGCAGCCGCGGAAAGTCCTGCTAAAGTTGAAGCGTTTTGTTATTCTGTCCTGCCTCATCTCAAGGAGCGGCAGTGAGCTGATGTCACTCGTAAGCCTATTGTGTCTAGTCCATCGAGCCTGTGGGCGTAGTTCTGATTGCTCCCGTCAGACCACGGCCGCATGAAGAAGCCTCGGTTTAAGGACCGAATCTGAAAAAGTCAGCCTCCCACAAAAAGAACAGGAGTGTCAACTTTTGGGATCTTGTAATTCCTCGCGGAGATGACCATACTTTTCTTTACGGATTTAGCGAGAGCCCTGCGCTATCACATCAGAGCCATTAGATTCGCGGCGCCGATCTTCTAAGGCCCACCAACGTTTCCAGATGAGCTCCCCTAAAGGGTCACAAAGTCATCCGCATATCCGCAGACTCTCGTCAGATGACCTCTGGAGGAGCATTATTCCGGGACCCTCTATATACAAGAACATACCCACAGCCGTTCACTTTTGTTCCAACTGCTGCTCCAAGTTTGCCACAACAGCATGGAGTGCCGTTTCCACCAAGTAGCCTGCCTGAAAAGCATACTGACCTCTGTGCAGCGGCGAGATCAAAAGTAACACATCCCTGATATATCTCTCGAAACCCCTCTCCAAAATCATTAGAATAAAAGATGTTAGGCTGATCGGTCTCAAATCTGTTGCAGCAGTGTAGCCCTCCTTCCCAGGTTCGGGAATAAAGGCCACTCTAGTGTCCTTCCATGCCGACGGAACATGTTTTAGAGCGATAATAACTTCGTCAGTGGATGTATGACAAATTACTTGCCTCTTTGCTAAATTTGAGAAGCCTGGAAGTGGACTTCCATCAGGTGGTTCAGCGTTGCTTCTTCGCCTTCGGCAAACTGGCCATTTTCGAGCCTTATTAGTCCGAGGAGAGCTTTCGGATTTTTTTCTAGTCTGACGGAAATTTGGTTCTATCTGCCCTGTTGGACAATTCGCTTGTCATTTTGCGGATTTTCTCCAGTTGCGTGTTCCACTCTTCTGCTCCTTTCCTAGACCTAATTGTGCTTGTAGGGCAATTGTTTTCATACGATGTAGTCAGAGCTCTTCGCAGAAAGTCTGCGACATGCTCTAACCCATCAATGCTGCCATAGTTTGTGGGAACTTCCACTAGCCCTCCTCTGAGTTCCTCTTTATATGAGCCTCAAAGTGTATTTCTAGGGTATCTAATTTTTGAAACCGCTGGTTTTCCCAGGTTTACCTGAACCAAGATATGTTTGTGGTCCGTAAGGGACTTCTCATCAGATTGTCCAGTCCACTACCCTGTTCCTTAGCCGCTCCGCGCATAGTGTGAAATCGAGAATCTCACTCCTGTTCTTTACCTGGAATATGAGAGTATCACCTCGATTCAGAATCTCCATGTCAGTGCCCGCTAGGTATTTGTTTAACTCTCTTCCTCTGTTATTAATATTTATGCACCCCCAACCCGTATGTTGAGAGTTCCCATTACAACCCAATAGCAGAGGAATCCTGTTATCCTGGCAGTGCTAAATTAGAATCTCCACCTCCCTAGGAGGTGGGGATCCATCGGCATCACTAGGTAAATAAGCCGAGGCAATTACAACACCTAGTTTTTCTCCGCTTCCACCTCTGAGCCTCATCTTAATAACAGTGAGATCCCTGGAGCAGAGCTGAGGCACCAAAATCGCATCCATATTCGTATCCAGCCCAGGCAATTACAACCTCTAGTCTTTCTCCGCTTCCCCCTCTGAGCCTCACCTTAATAACAGTAAGATCCCTGAAGCAGAGCTTAGGCACCAAAATCGCATCCATACCCTTGACAGCTATGCATGCCCTTGGCGGTTTTTCGAGCGGTGCTTTATAAATGCTGCCAAAGCCTGACAAGCCGCTGATCCTTTCGCTGTATAACCAGGGTTCTTGGATTAGGGTTCTGATTGCCGATTCAGGAAGAGCAATTACCAGAATCCAGCCACTCCCCTTTTGCCTGGATCCCTGCCCGTCGCAATATACCTTGCACAAATCCGCCTTCAGACTCGTTGAATTTGTGCGCGCGCTCCTCGCGGGGTAATACTTAAATCTCCTTAGAGATTTCCTCTCTCAACCTTT
>JAWWLR010212321.1:0-13698 GCA_035041075.1 Acraspis erinacei | reverse complement strand
TACTTTGCGTATCGTTAGAGGCATAGAAGTCCTCACTTTCGAGGTGGGTGTTGCAAAAAAACATTTTTACCCTCCCTAATTAACTTTAAAGTTTCAAAAAATCGAAAACAATCGACTTTAACGCTATTCTTCTAGATTTCCTAGATTGATAGTTGTCGCAGCCGATTTCTTGAACGACGTGTCGAACGATCCGATGCACCGGGATAGAGAACTTTCATTTAGTTTTTAGCGTATCCTAAACATGGGAGACGGGCAAGAGGAAGGCTCGCGCTATGCTACAATTCAGCCTTCACCCATGCTTTATCTAGATGTTTCCAAGTGTCTTGCCATGCTTGAGCCATGCAACCTTCTTTCACGCGGGATATTATAAAATCTTCCAAGTATCTTGACATCAATTGATGCTTTATACATCCTTAAAATATTAGAATATTCTATCAAATAGAGCATCCCTTCAAATACTTTGAATTCTCCTGAATCGTTATGAAATTTGTCAAATATGCTCAAAGACCCATGGTATCTTTGTTATGGGCAATGGGCCCAATGCGTGCAGATTTAATATTGAAAATATTTAGGGGTTTTCTATTTAAAAAAAACAAGATTGTGAAAAGACTTTTCAATATAAGGAAGCAAACATCCCGCTTCTGCCTGGAGATTTATAAAACTTGCTATGTTATGTCCTACTGCACTCCCTGAGCGGATATGTTACTTAAGGCAATCAGAAAAAAGGTTCAAAATATTTTTAGGGAAATAATGAAAAAATATTTGGATATACAAGAATTTGCCAACAGTGTAGCTTTAATGAATTTATGGCTCTTGCATTCTCGTATTAACATCTTGCACAATATTGCCTTCTTATCTTTTTAAAGAACTTCCAAATCTTACAAGAGCGCTTTTTTTTAACAAAGATGATAAAAAATATTGGCAAATGAGCCAAAAATGGAACAGTTAAATTTTCAGTTACAAAAATTAATTTGTTACAAAAAATTTCCCATGAAAATCATGAATTTTCCATTAAACTCCTGAATTCTTAAATAAATTAGATGAATCGTTTACCAACAAATAATTTTTGAATAAATACATGAATCTTCAACTGTAATAGTTCAATTTTCAAAATATGAATTCTCCGCAAAATAGTTCAAATTTGAACTAAAAAATAACAATTTTCAACAAAAAATGGAAAAGTTAAATTTCTAGTTAACAAATATAATTTTCAAACAAACTGACGAATTTCGAAATAAAATTATGAATCTTAAAGTGGAATAGTTGGATCTTAAACCAAAATGTTCAATTCTGAAATAAAAGAATGAATATTTTCATTTTCAGTTTAAAAAATTAATTTCCAATCAGAGAGATTCATTGCCAAGTAAAATGATGAAAAATTGGAATAGTGACATTTTCGTTTAGGAAAAAATGTTAACCAAAAAAAGTAAATAATTTTCAAAAAATAGTTTCATTTTCAAACAGAGTTAAGAATTTTCAAATAAACTGATGCATATTTAGCTGGAGCAATTGAATTATTAATCAACCGGCTTAATTTTTAACCAAAAGAATAATTTCTACAAAACAAGAGGAATTTAACAACAACAAAGATTGCAACCAAAAAGTGAATAGTTGTATTTATTTTATATATGCATTTTACGGGTTTGAGATTCCCATTCCCTTCACAATCAGGTTACATAAGTAACTTAATCAACCTATTGTAACTTAAATATATATCTTAAATTTTAATCTATGGGCTAGCATAAGGGAATATTCAATGGGAATAGTTGAATTTTCAATCGGAAGTAAAACTAAAAATACATTTTTAACAAAACAGTTACATTTTCAAGAAAAGTGATGAATTTTTAACTACAATGATGAATCTTTGATTAGGATAACTAAATTTCCGAAAAAAAAGTTTATAGTTTAATCAAGAAGATTAATTTCTACCAAACAAGAGGAATTTTCAATTAAGAAAAAAATATTTTAACCGAAAACTGAATCGTTGTATGCATTTGATGTATTCTATGAGTTTGAAGGTTCCATTCCCTTCACAATCAAGTTACATAAATGCCTTAATCTACTTATTCTTACTTAAATATAAATCTCAAATTCTAATTTATCGGCGAACATGATGGAATATTCAACTGAAGCAGTTCCATTTTCAATTTAAAAAAATTAATTTTTAACAAAGAAGAAATAACCAATTTTCAATAAAATAGCTCCTGCCTCAAGGATAAGGATAAGTTTTAATTTCAAATTATAAATCTTTAACAAAATAAATTAATTTTGAACACAGGTCTTTGGCATGCTAATAATAGTTCTAAGCTGCCAAGAATTCGTGCTCTAACCCAGTGAGAAAACAACTTATTATTTCAGGACTTGTTTCAGGTATTACATTCAGACTAAGAAAAATCAGTCTCGAGTGTTAGTAAAATGAGAGAATTTCGGCACTAAATTTATCTTTAATTTTGAAGTATTACTTGAACAGAAGGCGCTTGCTGCAGTATTGGACCTTGCTCCTACATGAAGAAAACGCTCGATCCACTTTGGGAACACTTGTTTTTGGTAATCCCAATGTTTTAGCGTCCCACAAAAAATCCTATCCTTATTGCTTTTTTTATTTGGAGCGCGTACCAAGTTCAAACCAAGATTTATTTGACCTTTCAGATATTTGGGATCAGTGTATAGAGTGGCACAATAAATTATTTCGCCGTTTGGTACAAATAAGTCGTATGGGTCTTTTTCAGAATGATAATTGATCGGAACCTCAAGATTTGAAGAGTAAGTTTTATGACGCAACTCAGACGCATCACTCTACTGTATTACCATGCGCTCTGGTACGTGATCTGCTCGTGAAACATCATAACGAGCCCAAGGCCAGTCTATCGGGTTTTGTTCTTGATGATGATCTCTTATACGTATATCCGCTTTCAATAACCGTGGTACCTGGAATCCTGATAAAAACGTGGGCGAATAGTGAAAAACTATGTATTTGTTCTGGAAGCACGGGTGCAATAATAACTGGACCAGTTGTAGTTTGCATTGCATCTAATTTCTGACCAGAAAGTTCATTTTCTACATAAAGTTAAATTTTCATAAAAATAGCTTAGGCGAGGTGTGAACTACTCTGATTTTTCGTTTAACAGGAATTTTTCCCCTGAAGAATATCGGGTAACACAGAGAATATATGAGAATATTTGGTAATACAAAGAATATGAAGAATATGAGAATATGAGAATATGAGGGAATATTTGGGGATATGAAACAACATTTCTGAATATATATAGATTTTTTATATTAAGTTATATATTTCATTTCGAGCACGAGATCGGAGCGACCACAACTTCTCTCGACGGGGTGGCCTTTCGGCAAAACTTTGTGGCGAAGTTCTCGGAAATGTGAGCAGTAAACAAAGACGACCTTAATCGACGAAGGCTTCTTATTATAGACGGTAACCTCTTCCCAAGAAGAGCAATCAACCCAATAAGATCTGAGGTTGAGATTGCATTTCACCAGCAGCATCAGGGCGCGCAGGCCAAAAATAGGATCAAGTGGACGCCGGAATTGAATAGAGATGTGATCAGATGTCACTTTCGGACAAAAGTACGGGGTGGACCTGCGGGAGGCAAATAACATTGTCTTTTCATGCGTCTTCATCCTGAACTGGCCCATAAGGTGACTAAACAACATCAGGTGCAAGAACAAGTAGCAGCACCTGTAGCGCACACAGAGGATGTGATGGAAGAGCAGGTTGATATAGCCGCGACGGGTGACGCTATGGGCGAGGGGGAGCTGGATCTTGGACATGTATTCGAGCCACTCTCTCACGGTCGACAGTCGTTAAGCTTGCAGCCTCCGGAGCCCGCCCCTGATCCTACTGAACTCGTTGAAGAACTCGATGAGGAAAGCATGCGTCTCATGGAGTGCGTCACTGATGCCATCCTATAGTTCGGAGATCGGGAACCATCAATGAGAAATGTTCTGCCGAAATTTAGAGTCGACAATGACCTTCTCCGTTTAGTCGGCCGATTGATAAAACCGAGATACTGCCTCTGTTTCAGCATGATATGCGTTTGCTGCAAGTGCGGACTCTTCCATCTTGCCCTGCGCTTGCGTGTGCCAGGATGATGAGAATATAACTCAGAGGCCGGGCTACTGACAACTATGTTAGCGCGACTGCGACGATTTATGAGGGCTATCGCAAGAAGGAATGAATTCAGATATTGGTCACGCATCTGGGGTGCTCATAGGTCAAGTCAACTGGACACGACTTGGCTCCGTCTAGAAAAGGACAGCGTTGCACGTTTGCCTGGGATGAATAGCCTATCAATCTCAGCCTTTGAAGTAACTCGTATTCTAATGAGGGGTAAGAACTGGAAAGCGCTGGTTGTGGATGGGGTGCACAGCTTCTAGTATAAATACCTGAAGGCTTTGCACCCCGCCCTTGATGAGAGGCTTCAAAACATCTTGGAGAACCCAGACCACTTACCATCCAATCACCTGCCTGTAGACCTGTGTCTCGCGGCTATCGTTTCTGACTGCGTCTAGAACTATTTCGAGGAGAACAACGTCCTCTCTGAAGAAGAGAAGGGTTGCTGTCGTTGTGTTGCATGCAAAATACCGTCAATGCAATTTGCACATGGCATGCATTGTCTACCAACAGGCGTTTCCCTCAGTGGCCCACGATAATTTACTTGGGATCCTTAAGACATATAAGTTCTTTCCGCGCGTCATCCGCTTTTTTGATCACGCTATGCACTCATGGTGTACAATGATTAAATGTTTTAGTCTTTGAGTGATGAGGAATACCTAGCCGTTGCCAATTAAACGAGGAATCTTTCAAGGTGATTCATGCATTGCTCTATGATTTTGTTAAGCAGTAAACCCACTAAGTCGGACACTCAATACTACGTCATCTAGGTTTAAAATTTAGGTGGGAGTGGATAAGTCTCAACTCACTCACCTCCCTTACATGGAAGACATAAAGGTTTATGAAACTGAACTGCTTACTTAACCTCTTGCCTCAGTTCTCTTATGACATCAGGATGCCTCTGATTCTGGACAAATACAGAAAGCTACATTTGTCACATGGAGAGATAAGTTCTTCGCTGATACCGGACGACCATGCTGTGATTGAGACGATGACTGATGAAGAGTCGCACAGGTACCTTGGCATATTGCAGGCGAGGGCTCCGCTTCACTCTGTAATTAAAGAGGTGCTTGAGACTGTTTTCTCGGGTCGCCTTAATCTTTTTTTGGCGTGGGCCTCAATACGAGGATCCTCGCGAAGACCATTAACAGCTATGCCATTCCTCTCCTAACATACTCATTTAGTCTGGTCACCTGGTCCATGACAGAACTCGAAAGGCTTAACAGAATCATCCACGTGAAAATGTCTGAGCACCGAATGCGCCATATAAGAACAGCTGTGGAAAGAATGGTACTGCCACGCAAGCTTGGAGACAGGGGAATCCTTGATGTTCGTCGGATATGTGACTCTCAGGTTACGCAGTTGCGCGATTATTTCCAAAACAGGACTAGCATCTCACTGTACGACTACATCTGTAGATTTTACCAGTACAGCCCCTTAAAACTTGTAGCTGTTGATTTTAAGAACATCGGACATCTCAATGCTGGACAGCTAGCTGCTCAGTGGTAGTACGGTCACTGTTTTGCATGGTGAATCCCATTAATGCTTAGGTCCAGAAACTTAACAATAAATGGTCAATAGGTTTAAAGAATTAACGGTGACAAGTGATAAAAGCATAAATTATGAGATATGAAGAGATTGGAAAGAAACCGTATATTTCGAAATTTAGGAAGTCGAGAGTAAGAAGCTCAAATAATAAAATTCTTTCTAATAAATAATATAATGACACTGTTCAGGGCAGATGTCCATAAATAAGAAATAATAGCCGACGTAAATCTCAACATGCCAGCCGGTAGAGATTATACGTTCACTCATTACCATGATTCGTTAGCCAAATAATAGATGATTAAGCTATTGCTTCAAAAATGATCAGATTTTGATAATAAATAGAGAGGTTATACAGAAAGAAATCATATAAACAGTAGATACATATGGTTGCAAGAAAAAAGATCGCAGTTGGTGAAAACAAATACAATGTTGTTGTTTTTGCAATTAATATAATAGATACAGAAGTAGGATTATATTTCAATCTGTAATGGACAAATGCGTTTTATACTGTGTATGTGTTCACCCAATGCAGTTTTTACTGTCACGACTCTGACTACACCATTCGGGCCTGGATGAGTGTCAATAATACTCCCAAGGTTCCATTGCGTTGCAGATAAAATATTGTCTCTGAGTGTTACGATTCGACCGAGTTTTATCTCATTTGTGGCACCTTCGTGCCTCTTTTTTCGCACAGTTAACTCATTTAAGTATTCTTTACTCAAGCGCTTCCAAAAACATTGCTTCATTTGTAGGACATGCGGCCAAGACGAAACCCGTCCTGAAGGCAAGTCCATCAAATCGTGTTCCGCCACACCTGTTAAAGAGTCACCTATGAGAAAGTGATTGGGAGATAAGGCTGCTAGGTCATTAGGATCAGAAAGGAGTGATGTTAAAGGTCGAGCGTTTAAGATTGCTTCGATTTAAGTGGCAAGTGTAGTAAATTGTTCATAGGTTAGAAGTTGATTGCCGATAACGCGTACTATATGATCTTTAAAAGATTTTACAGGAGCTTTTCAGATACCACCAAAGTGAGGCGAACGCGGATGATGAAATGCTAATTCATATTATATTTAGCAAGTACGTAAGAGATTGTAGCATTAACCTTTTGAGATCTTAAGAATTCTGAAATTTTGGTAATTTCGTTTTTTGTCCATACAAAATTAGTAGCGTTATCGAATACAGATCTTAGCATTTTCCTCCTCTTGAGAAAAATCGACTGAAACACGATACAAAAGCTTCGGAACTTAAATCGCTGACTATTTAAATGTTTACAGCTTTGTCATGAAACATATGATAATGCAAAAATAGATCTTAATTTTCTTTCGAGTTTTCAATTTCTTTTCCTTAATGTAAAAAGGCCCACCGAAATCAATTCCGGATTGCAAAAAAACCCTTTTAAATATTCTGCGATTTTTTGGCAGATCTCCCATGATTTTTTGGAGGGTTTCAGGTTTCGCGCGGTAGCAAGTGACACAATGCCCAATTATATTCTTGACTGCATCTTTCTCGTTGACATGCCAGTAGAATTCGCGATTATCGTTAAGCGTAGCTTGTGTTCCTGCGTGAAATAGATTTAAATGTTTCTGGCGAATGATAAGAAATGTAAATATGTGATTTTAGGGCAGAAGGATCGGATGTTTTCTTGATTAACTGAGGTCGGATTGATTAAGTCGATCTCCGACGCTAAGGTTGACTTCAGCGTCCAAGAAGGGAGCAAGTGCAGTTAAATTCCCCTTGAACTTTTCTTTCGATCCTAACATTTTTAGTTCGATTAAAAATGCTTGCTGTGGTAAGAGTTTTCGTTTTTTCAAAAAGCATCGTCGCGATTCTGTTTACGTATATGGCATTCGCGTTAAACGTTGGCTTCGTAGCTAATTTTAAAGTTTCAAATGTGCCGCCACTCGTGAGGTATAAAAAACGATTAAATTTTGGCGACGCAATTTGAGAGGCCCTTTTGATCCAATTTATTATATTATATATTATATTATATTATATTCATTTATTTATTGAATCCGACCAAAAAACCGTAATTTTTAATAATTAATCGACGATAAGGTTGATGAACTGTTGAGAATAAATTCACTAGTAAAAGGGTAGATTCTGGTTCTAAACGACATGTGTCTTCCACATCTAAATGGGCGACACTTGACTCCGAGCAAAATAATTGATTGGTGATTACGCCATTATCGTCGATAGATCCGATATAAAGGCAAGCCCTGCATTCGTTTTTGCTAGCATCACAAAATCCGTGTATTTGTAACCTAACGAAATCAACAATAATTATCTTTCTTTTAGTAGTGAATTTTTCTAGGGAAATTAATTTGTCTTCAAATTCGATCTATTTTTTTCTATTGGAGATGGCTTTGGGTCCAAGAATAAATATCCAGAGTTTTAGTTTAGTCTCCTAAATTCAAACGTAGAAATGAACCCTTACATTGCCTAAGATGCATGTCTGTTTTCCGAGTAATTTCAACCAAATCGCTGAATAATTGATTTGATGGCTCACGAGTTTCCGCGTTGGATGCGAGATCATCCATATAAAAATCTTACTTTAATGCTATTGATGCGAGCGGATATGAATTAGATTCATCGTTTGCCAGCTGTATAAGAGTTCTTGTAGCTAAAAATGTCGTCATCAAAAATCAGGCAAAGACCAATTTTTCAACATAAGAAATGGAGACTCTTTTTAGCGCAATTACGTATGCCTTATCATGGTATAAGTTGTGTTTTTATGCGAGAATGATGCGTGTGAAAAACTATGAGCGGTCGGATATACAGGTGCGCATATCGGAAGGCCTGGCTGGTCAGAATGTCATTCGGGGTGCAATGGGAGTCGCGAGGAATGGTTTTCGGGATTCTTGGCGGTGTCCAGGCGCCCGTGACGGGTGGTTATTCCGGTCGGTTGTGTTGGTCAGTTGACGTCAGATGTCATGGAACGGTTGTTCATTCGGCCCAGAGCTTCGTCTCCTGGGCGCTTCTCTCTCAGAAAACGGGTACGATGCGGAGAGAGAGAGGGAAGGGAGACGATCTGGTGGCAGCAAGATGTGCGTGACGTAGGCAACGGTAGTCATGAAACTCGGCGGTGTCCAGACTTTCGCGATTCGGGGTACTATGGGCGGCGTGGAGAACAGTCGAGGGGAAGCTAGACAGTGTCGATGCGTCTGTGATGGGTAGCTGCTCCGTTCGGTCTGTTCGTTCGGATTGGTCAGGTCAGCGGTCGCAGTGCTACGGGCGACGCGGGGAACAGTCGACGGGAAGCTTGGCGGTGTCCAAGCATCCGTGACGGATAGCTATTCCGGTCGGTCAGATCGGTCAGGTTGGCGGTCAGGGCGCTACTTTCGACGCGGGAAACGGTCGACGGGAAGTCTAGCGGTGTTCAGGCGCCCGTGACGGGAGGCTGCTCTGGTCAATTGGTGCATTCAGGTTGGTCGTGTTGGGGACACCTCGGGGAACATTGGAGGGGAATTCTGGCCGTGTTCAGATGCCCATGACGGGTGGTTGCTCCGGTCAGTCTGGGTTGGTCATATAGGCGTTGGGGTTTAAGGTGTGGCTTCGTGTCGGCACCCGGTGGCCTGGGTGTGAGTCGTGACCATAGTCGCGACAATAGTCGTATATCGAATGGCCTCTCAAATCGGGAGCAAGACATGACTCACCTTGGTCTCCTTGTATGGTGGGGGATGTTCAGGTTCATTTGATGTCATTCGACCCGGTCGCCCTACCATAGGTGCTTCAGACGGTAGAGAGATCAATCACCTCGCCGAACGCAGGCACAACGGTGGAACCGGCCTGTCGCCCTCGACGAACTGCAGGTGGTTTCCGCGGGTAGTTCGGTTAGGGGCACCTGACACCGACGTACCCTAGCCTCGACGGGTTGTCAAAAGGGCGCCTGCCGGCCACCAATCGAATCGGGTACAGCGAACAGGATCTGCAGGTGTGCAGGGGCACTTCTTGACCGCCGATCAAGTCGGCTACGGGCAACGGACGCGATGACACTATGAACTGGGAAAAGTTGTCTGGTCCCGTGCTGGGTGTGCAGGACGACCAGAGGAGTTGCACCGGGTGAGAGCTCCTCGATGTTGCTCGGTTCACCGCACCCGACGAATTCCCGGTTGTCTCATTGCGAGTCCTTTTTATTGTCTCGCGGAAGTTGATCTGGTAGGGCAAGCAGGCGCGCTGTCAGGTCTGGTAATACCGACAACTTCAAAATACCGATCGGGTACTTCAAGTCTTCGTAAACTACGTAACGAATCATGGGGTTGTGAACGAAGTCCCTTCGGCTGAGACTTTCGATCTCTGTATTAATTTATTCCGAATAAAGACCGCCATGATATCATATGCGAAAGGAACTCAGTGTGGATTCGTAGCTTTTGAGGACCGTGTATCGAAATACTATTGGTGAACGGTCATCGAAAATGTATCGGTTAACAATTGCGCTTAAGAGGTGCACTTGATATAGAGGCTTCAAGAGATGCCTTTTGTATTGCCTAGATTTATATTTTGAAACCTGTAGATTACTATGCAGTTAATGATTTTGGTTAATTCTCAAAAATGACTTGCCGCAAGCCTTTGAGCGTGAAAGGCGTTTGCTTCGCTTGGATTCGTGATCCAACAAACCAAGGTCATGCCGATTCAATGCTCCAATACGTTCGACGTAGAGTTCCACTAATAAAAGATTACTCAGAAACAGTTTGACCGATCAAGCTCGTATTTGGCACACGTTTTTAAGATACTTATGCCCAGTGGATGATCATAAGACTGACTAAAAATTATCAAAATAAACATGTTTTTGTCTTGGTCAAAGTTTCAGATTTTTTCCGAAAAAATTTACATTTTTGTCCTAAGGACTCCGTTTAGCCAATTATCATTATTTTTTTAATATTCTTGATTCATCCAGTGACCACACGTATATACCAATCAATTCTTTCGCACAGAATTTTTCGGATAATCCTATGAAGGGCATTCGGCCTACCTTCTGGACAGCTTCATGGTGACTGTTTATATTTTCGCCTGTCGATTCATTTCGTATCATTTTTTCGGCAAGAAAAGGATTTCGTAAACTTTAATTATATTATGTAAAGTACGTATGGCCCTGACAAGATATATACGTTCTTCAACCTCCTAAAAAAATGACGAAAATTTTGATATTTGTATATAGAATACAACTGTGTTGAAATCCCATTTTAACAAGAAACAAAGAAGTTCTAAACAATTAATTCAGACATTTTAAGCCCTTTTCGAAGTCTCAATTGATTATTTCATTCAAAAGTCCCATTTTTGCACTTTTGTAAATTAGTTCGAGACTTTACCTTCAAAAAAAGTTTTAAAAGCAAGTTAAATAATTTTACATCTTTTTAGTTGCCCTTTATTCAAAATCTTTACATTTTTAGCAAAAGACAAATCTTGAATCAATTGTTAGAATTTTTTGTAGTTTGTTCAACCGCACATGGAATTCTTACAATAGGTTCAATCATTAAAGTCTATTCAAATTTTAAAAAGTCCTGAAAGTGAATAACTGACTAGAACTACTAGTGCATACACATACACGGTCGATGCAGAGGGCTGGTTTCAACAATGACGCAATTGAAAAACAATCGCGTTTGTTTATAAGAAAGTAAGGGCTACTTAATTAATTTTGTAAATAATTCTTGTTTTTCCATTTTCACATAGCCTTTTCGCCGACCGGTAGCCAGCCTAACAAAAAAAATAGCGCTGCAAGGAAATATTTAATAAATCTCTAGTTTTAAGGGCAAATTTAAGACCTCGTAATCATTTTAAAATTCAAAATACTGTGAATAGTTACGTAAAAGAAACAAGTAGGGAAAAAGTACAATGCAATTTTTCAAACATCATATGTCGCGTTTAACAATTTTTTTAATTCCTTAAAAAAATATTTAATTGTTTCAAATTTTGTAAGATTCTATGAAATTTCAAAAGAGCCATAGAAATTTGTAGAAGTCCCTGAAAATTTCATTCTCATTCAGTTACTCCCTGATGTTCTCTCGAAATTCTTTGAAACTTCTTAAAAGCCTTTCTTTGAAATCCTCTAATACCTTTGATACACTTTTAGAATCACTTGCATTTTTTTAAATCTTTAAATTTCTTGGCATCATGTAAAATATCATCAAATCTTTTAATTATTTTGACATAAATTTCAAGTTCCATACATCCCTAAGGCATTAGAAGATTCTATACAGTTGAGTATCCCTGGAAATACTTTGAAATCCCATGAATCATCATGAAATTTGTAATATATCTTCAAAGAACCATGATATTTTTATTATGGGTACTGGGCCCAATGCGTGCAGACTTAAAATTTAATATATTTAGAGGTGTTATATTTTTGTAAAAAAAAAGTTTTCCCATAAGAACGACTTCCTAAAACGTGTTACTAGAAAGTTACAGTTTGCTAATGTCGTAAAAAGGATTTTTAATCTTAGGAAGCAAACATTTCGCTTTTGGGTGCATTCTTATGAAACATGCTATATTGAATTTTTAGGTTTTTGTTTTTCGATCTGATGTGAGCTTCCACATTTTATGTAAAATCTTATGTTTAACTGCAACTCTAAGGCCAAAAATACAATTGCCCTTTCTTCAAAGCGTTTAGAAGCTTTTGAATGTTTTAAAACCTTCGAAATTACAAAATATTTTGTTCCGAGATGGATGATATATTACTTAAGGCAATCTGGGAAAAAGCTTGAAAATATTTTTAAAGTAAAAATGAAAAAAATATTTGCATTAGCCACGAATTTATGAAAAGAGTAGCTTTAATGCCATTTTATTCCCAATATCTAGTTGTAAATAGTTAAACTATTACAAAAAGAGTCAGCTGTGTCAATTTTTGAAATTCGAAATTTCTAGGTTTCTTTAGATAATTTATTTTTGTAATTGTGTAGCGAAAGTTCCAGCACCACCCTAGTTACGAGTCTTGAATTCTTGTATTTATGACTTTCAAAATATTACCATCTTATAGTTTTACAGAAGTTAGAAATTTTACTACAGCAGATTTTTTATCAAACAAATGTTTAAAGAAATTTTGGCAAATTAAAGAAAAATGGAACAGTTAAATTTCAGTAAGAAAAATTAATTTTTTTATTAAAAAAAAAACATTTCCCATGAGAGTCACGAATTTTCCACTAACCTGATAAATCTTTAAATAATTTGTATGAATTTTCTACCAAAAAAGTGACTTTTCAAAAAAATACATAAATCTTCAACTGTAATAGTTGAATTTTAAAAAGCTAAATTTTCAATCAAATAGTTCAATTTTGAAAATAGCAATATTCAAGGTGAATAGCTTGATTTTAAACTAAAAAGATGAATTCTCAACTAAAATTATGAATAGTTGCACTTTCAGTAATAAAAATTAATTTTTAATCAGAGAGATGCATTGCCAACTAAAATGATGAAAAATTGGAATCGTTAAATTTTCACTTAAAAAACAATTTAAAAAATAATTTTCAAAAAGTTAGTTACATTTTGAAACAGACTAATGAATTTTCAACTAAAATTATGCATCTTTAGCTAGAGAAATTGAATCTTCGAACAACAAGATCAACTTTTGACCAAGAAGATTATTTTATCCGCCAAAAAAGAGGAAATGGACAACAAAAATTTCAACTAAAAATTGAATAGCTGTATGTATTTTATTTATTCGACGGTTTTGAGGGTCCCATTCCCTTCACAATAAGGTTACATAAGTGTCTTAATCTACTTATTATAACTTAAATATATGCCTCAATTTCTAGTTTATAAGCCAACATGATGGAATATTTAACTGAGGTAGTTCAATTTTCAATTAAAAACTATATAATATTTAACAAAAAGAAGAAATAAACAATTTTGAACGAAATAACCCTAAATTGGTTCTTAATTTTGAATTAAGCGTGAATTTGTTAAAGTTTCCAGTTTCTAAGGTATAGAATTTTTCCAATTTGAATGGTGAGAATAAAGGTGAATCTATTTTTTTATATGAGTAGTAATAGACAAAATAGTCATATTTTAACTTGAGTCGATACAAA